>BQNB010015815.1:0-72598 GCA_026074375.1 Tanacetum coccineum
AAGATGAGTGACAAGGGTGGTTAGGGCTTGTTTAGGAGGGCTTGTTTAGGCGTGCTTGGTTGAAGGTTATAGGCACTAGGGAATAAGAAAGGTAATCAAAAGTGATGATTGGTCGGACATAATGAAATCACTATTCCCTAACAATTTGAGAGTATGAAATTTTATCTTAATTTTTTCTCTATAGCCTTCGAGAATCTCGATCATTTGCTGTTTTGTTGCGACTTGGCAAAAGATATTGCTCGGTCTATTTGTAATTGGTGGGGCTTGGTTTGGAACCTGTTGATTCGTATCGATCTTGGTTATCTTGGTTTAATTTGGTTCAGCTTCAATCAAGTTCAAAACAAGTGCTGGAAGGAGTGTTTTACACTTCCTGGTGGAGTATCTGGTCATATATAAACCATCTCCTCTTCTCTGATTCAAATCTTCGAAAAGATGGTGTTTTTGAAGACATAGTTAGGCATTCTTTTTCTTGGTATATTGCTAGGGGTAAAAACTCTATTAGTTGGGATAGTTGGATTCAACATCCTTTTTTAATTTCTTTGTAATTCTAGCTCCTTGCTAGTTTTCTTTTAATAAAGTTGCCGTTCAAAAAAAAAAATTTGTTAGATTTTAAATCATAAGATGTTTTGTATATGTGCATATTTTTGCATTCATTCTATGTTTGATAGATTTAATATTATTTTGATACGTTTCGTTATAATCTTTTAGTCATCATGTTGGTTTATTTTGATATTTTGTGATATAAATATTGTGATATTTAGTTAAAAATTGTCGTTTTAAAAAAAATTATGAGAAATAATCGGGAGCAATATAGATTTGATTAATTTCATACCTAAAACTGTATGTTAATGTTTTATTGGTTTGTAAAATATGGAGTCATTTGGCTCTAACCAACAAAGATGTTGACATCGATATTTAGGCATGAAATTAACCACATTTTTAAATCTCCTTATTATTTCTCCTTAAATATTATATTATAAATGACAATTAGTAATTTATTCAATGTTATCACTTCATTGATCGTTCACTTTTTTGGTATATGTTTTACAATAAGATGAATTTTAGTCGAACTACGAGAAATCTCTCAATAGTTACTAATATCTCGGAAAAGTGTATGAGACGAGTCTTCGACACATAATCAATTAGTTTGTGAGCATTTCATAAGTGCTACTACTCTCAAGCATTTTTGTGACCTATGATTTCTTTATGACAACCTACGAATTACGACTTAATACTTCTAGTTGTGCACAAGGTATGTTACGATTTGATATTTCAAGTTTCATTATGACAACCCATGAATTGTGCAAGTCTAATATCAAAATCAAGAAAACACGATTTTAAAATTAAGAGACTTTTTTTCTTAAAGATATAAGTGCGAGATATTATATTTTATTGCATCCCACGAAATCGTGAGTTTATAGCAGTCTTTTTATAACTAGATAAGACATAAATCACCACTAGATTGACCGATTGAGTGGCAACAAGAGTCATATATTATTAATTTTTTTAAAAGTTAATTATCTAAAAATGTATCTAAGTTGATATTTTTTGAGTTTTATGTAGCTATTTTTTTCTTTTTGCTATTATAACACAAAATTTATCAATTTAAAATTTTGAGCTTGATAAGGCGAGACTAAAAATAAAATTTTCGTCTAAAATTTAACCAATTGGCAAATAAAACATTTTAGCTACAGGGTGAGAGTAAAAAACGGGCTTGTTTAGCGGTAGCTAGCTTGCTTTTTCTCTTTTTCAATAAAATAGTTTAATTATAAGAACTAGATTTGAAATAGTCAAAATTCTTTTTCTTTTTTTTTATAATTTTTTTTAAGTAAAAACATTAGCTAAACACTTAAACTTAAAAGAAAAACCCGAAACGAACCTGCCCGTCGGGCGGGTTACGTAACTAGTATATATATATGAGAGGTGTTTTGCTAGATGAAATAAAATGTGAATGGTAGATAAGTGAATATGAAACATGAATGCTATGATATGATTGGTACACATGCATGCCCAATTTAAATTTTGAAAATAGTTAAACACAACCATATGCACTAGGACATTCCTTTGTCTCTAACTCAAGGTGAAAAAGGGAATGAGCCTATTTACATCATAAACAGTTCATTGTATCCTTATCGGCGATATATAGATCGATCACATTTATCAAGTACGTAAAACCACACATATTCCGTCCCATTTTCTACCTCAACTCCTTTTTTTCTCTAAACTAAATCTTAATGGAGATGATGATTGTCTTTGTGGTAAATTAATAATAGTGACAACTAGACACACACACCGATTATGTATTTAAGGTTTTGATCTTTTCCTCTGATATGTTGTTGGTGTTTTCGAATTTTCTTTATCGATTATATTTTAAATGTTTTATTTATGTTTTATTATTCGAAACTTAGTTTTAAGTATATTATTGATTCGTATGTAATAAGTTTAAAAATGGTTTTTTAATTGTCGATTGTGAACCAACGATTGTGAACTTTCATAAGATGCCTTTTCCTTTTTTTCCAAGTTATGAGAGAATAAGAATATAAATAAATGTTCTTATTTATTAGTCAGTATACATGTGCACGTGATTTTATTTAATGATCGATATTTACTTTACTAAATGAAGTTTATACTTTCGGTTTGGATTTGCACCATGTCTAATTGTGTTTTTTTATATCTTATTAATCTTTGTGTGTTTGTGGTTTGCGTGTGATTTTTTTTTCATATGTGCGATCTATATAAGTATCAAATGTATAGTGTGCTTAGGATTTGAATAATTATAACTGCTTATATTGTGGGTTCACAGAAAGAATGAGGCTAGTTTTATCTATGTTTTGTAGTGTAATAAATTGTTTTACATGGTCAAGGCTAAATCTCATGTTGTAAATAAAAGTGTGCATGTGTATGTGAAATTTAGTGGTAATTGATCATTTTATCTAATTTCATACAACAAATGGCACTTCTTACTTCAGGCACTTTCTGGAGAGCTGATTAATGTTCTTAGAGAAATAGGAGTAGTGCACATGTTCTTAGTCAGCGTAGTTATGAACCTTTAAAACTTTGGAACTCATGTTAAGAAAAAGGTTCGTGTTTTTTTATATTAGGTCGAATGTTGTTTGTAGATTAATGATTTGTGATTTGACTTTTATTGTCAAGTGGTCCAGTTTTTTAATTTTAAGTTGGATTGTTATGAGATTGAAAGACAAACCTTTTTACTTGCAAATGCAAGAACCAAAGATGTATGGAGCCCGTTTTAAAGAGATGACTGCACAGGCACCATCTATTGAGGTTAGTTTCGGTTGTGTTTGTCATGATCCTGATGGGGTCTTGTCCCATATGGTGTCTGGTTTAGTTTTAAGAGAAGTGACTTTTAATAAAAGCAAAACTTGTATCTTATGTCTTTCTTGCTATATGAAGATAAGTCGAGCCAAACTGTGTCGAATGGTGAGAACATTAACGGTACTTACAACATAACACATGTCGAGAAAATTACTATGTGCACACTGGAAATACATGTGCACACAAGATAAATTAAGTAACTGTTGTGATTATTTTGGATTATGACATGAAATGTTTTTTTTACGTTGACACCTATGCACACTTGAAAAACAAAGCCATTGTTAAAGAAAATATCATGTGCACAAGTGCATAATCGAACTCAGTCTACATTCTTGTTTTGTATTTGTAAATAGAATAAAATGTATCATGGAATTATAAAGTCTAAAGTTTATGGTCTTAAGTTTTTGTTTGAAACTTCTAAAAGAATTTTGAAACCATTTATGTTATATGATTTTGTTACAAACTACCATTGTTGGAGGAATATTGCTTGTTAAGATTTTAAAGAATGCGACTACGCATATGCAAGAATATTGCTTGTTAAACAGTTCATTGTTTTGCAAATATGCACATATGCAAAACTCAATATTTCAGTTATTTAATTTACAAAAATAAAAGCTAATTAAAGCAGATTTTTTTTTTCAAATTTCCTAAAATGTAGGAGTTAAAAAATGAAATTAATTAAAAAGAAAAGTTGAATTATATACCTAATTTGCCCCTGTTTTAAATTTTCTCCCAAAAAGTTAATCATTTATTCACAAAAATGCCATTGTGCATTCATATGGTGTACATTATGCATTATTAGTAATAACAAGGTGGTTCTCGCAGTTCTGTACATTTATTTGGTTCTGAAAAGAACCTCACCCTATATATATATATATATATATGAGAGGTGTTTTGCTAGATGAAATAAAATGTGAATGGTAGATAAGTATATGAAACATGAATGCTATGATATGATTCGTACACATGCCCAATTTAAATTTTGAAAATAGTTAAACACAACCATATGCACTAGGACATTCCTTTGTCTCTAACTCAAGGTGAAAAAGGGAATGAGCCTATTTACATCATAAACAGTTCATTGTATCCTTATCGGCGATATATAGATCGATCACATTTATCAAGTACGTAAAACCACAC
The DNA here is from genome assembly GCA_026074375.1 of Tanacetum coccineum. Lineage (NCBI taxonomy): Eukaryota > Viridiplantae > Streptophyta > Magnoliopsida > Asterales > Asteraceae > Tanacetum > Tanacetum coccineum. Next base: position 4,477 of record BQNB010015815.1, read on the forward strand.
ATATTACTTATATTCTATAATGGTTTTTATGTACATAAATATATAAAAGATATATATATTTCCAAAACTACAAGTTTTGGCACAGAATACTACAAGTCTACAAAATTGAAATGGTCGTAGCATACGTTTTTTAGCCAACTATATTAGACATGTTAGCGGTTAATTAATATAACTTGATGTGTGTACATTTCCTCTGTTTTACACAGCCCTGTTTGATTCCTATCTATAGCTTTGCATCAACGTTTTTGTAACTGATACAATCTTATATATGCTACTAATATGTGTATGGAGTGTGCAAAGTATATGTTGTTCACGTTTATGTACGTAACAAGCAAAAGAACCCGCGCGTTGCGGCGAAGCTAATTTTTTCCCGAATAATATTTTTTTTACGTTTCGGGGGGTTTTTTTTGGGCGATGCGTTTTGGCGGGGCTAATTTTTAATATTTTCTTTTTTTGTATTATTCGGGAAAAAAAATTTGCTGTTGGGACGGGCAAATTTTTTCCCGAATATTTTTTTATTTTTTGGGTCGATTTTGTAAAAATTTTTTACGGAATTTTTGGGTAAAAAATCGTAAATATTAAAAGTGAGGGTCCGTTTTGTATTTTATTTATTTTGGGCAGATTTTAGGCTATTTTTTGGGTTTTTTTTTTGCTAATTTTTTCCCGGATATTTCCTTTTTTGTACAGATTCGGAATATTATTTTTTTGCGTTGACGGGTTAATTTTCCCAATATTTTTTTTGGACGGGTTCGATATCTTTGTTTTTTGGGCCGATGAATGAAAAAAAGTTGTGAACATAAAAACTTGACGCGTTTTCTGTTAATTTTATTTAACGGGAATTATTTTGTGTAAAAAAAAATCGTAAATAGTTAAAAAGTTTAGTACTGTTTTATATTTTTTTTTACTTTGGGCCAGATTTCAGGCTAATTTTGGGCTAGTTTTTTTTTTTACTCTGGGCCACATTTTATGCGAATTTTAGGCTAGTTTGTCGACAAATGTGTATATTAGCAATAATTTTTTTTATATGGCTTATGTGTTGGGCCTCATGTTTAAAGTGTTGTTTTTTTTTGCTATATGGTTTTTTTTTAATATAATGGGTTGTACGTTTGTGACCATATCGATTATTTTAAAGTTATTAGGTATCGAAGATGTTTGCGCGGGTATTTTTTTTATCTGAATAAATCAGAACTTTTGTAATATTTTTTTTCCTCCTATTTTCCCAAAATGATAGCCCATTAATGTAGCAATGTGGCCCACTGTCAAAACGACAGTGGATTTGTCTACAAATGTGTAATATAGTAATACATTAACGAATCATTATAAATTGCACCATGAAATCGACTATTTTAGTTTTAGCCGAAAATATTTTTTTCACTTTTTTTATCGGTCATCACATACTTGAGCCACTAAATCATCAAAAACATGCAGTTATTCTCATTTTGATTCGTTTTTGGTTTGATTTGATACGTACACTCGCACATACTTGAGGATCAAAAAGCTTAATAGAGACCATTACTTGACATTTGGGTCATGAGCATTTACGATAACTTTAAAGATCACTATCTATACTACATTATAAAGCATTTGAGACAATCTATATTTAGAAGCTTCAGACTTTTCCTCCATCGTTTTATGGAAATATCCATTTTAACAACAAACACATCCATTATCCATGGCAGATGCATCAGACTCCCGTGGTTTCTTTGAACTTTGCTCATCATCTTTTGTAGGAGGTTGAGCTGAACCAGAAGCACCTGAATCGTGTCTTCTCTTTTTTGATGACTTACCCTGGTTTGATCCAGCTGAAGGGCCTTCGTCATCATTATCGTCTTCATCATCATCACTATCATGCTTTCTCTTGTGGTCTTTAACCTTGTCTGCAACTTCCTTATCCATGGCATCTTCATCTGTTATCAAAGCTTCCATAAGAGCATGGTATAGATGGTAGTTGGCAGTATTTCTGTTGGCAGACTTGTTCTTATTCATGTGATTGAAGAGAGCACTCTTTAGATCAAATTCTTCAAGATCAACTTTATCAGTTGACCTGATGGAGTAAGTTGAATCTTGTTTCTCCTCACCTTGTTCCTTTTTGGCTCTGATAATCTCCTTCGGACTCTTTTCAGATTCTTGATTCTTGACAGACTCTGGGCCAGGCAACACAGAGTATTTCTCGATTAAATCTGTAGTGTGTCGTTCAAGAATCTTAAGGAGAGCATCATCAAGTTTTGTTCCTAGATATTTATCAACAGCCGTAGGAACTTGGGATTTGATTGAAGCCAAAACATCAGCCTGGTGATCAGTCTTCTTTACTTCAGACATCTCTTGCTCCAATCTTGCCACTCTTAGCTGAAGGGCGATGAATGGAGTGATCTCTGGGAGAGATGTGGTGATTGTTGTAGCTTCTGTGTTGATTGGAGGAGTTGTGACCAGTGATGACGGCTTAGTAGATGAGACATCTGTGAAGGGAGCAATCACTGGAGGAGTTGACGTTACTGTCTGATGACTTGGATCAGGTATGGTGGAATCAGACTCCTCTCTAACTTTAGATTTCTCCTGATCATCTTCGGTTGGTTTGTCATAAAGAAATTGATCCCCAAAGTTAAAAGTGTCATCGAGATTTTTCATGGAAGACATAGAACCAGAATGACTTTCTGGTTTATCATCGATGACACGTTCGTCTGTTATGAGCTTCAGGTTTTCATGAACCTTTGGGTAGGCTGTAGCGAGGAATTCATCATCCATGTGCTCAGGGTTTGGTCCAGCAAGAGACACATGTAATTTTCCAGAGTCTGATCCAGTCTGGTCTTCTTTCATGGGCTCAGGGTCTGGTCCAGCCAGAGCCTCATGTGCTTTTTCAGGGTCTGATACAGGAATGCTTACTCCTGATGTTACTGTAGACGTGTCTACTTCATCTTGATCTTTGTCACCTTTAGGAGCAGCGGCTTCTGTTTCACTTTCAGTTCTTTCTGAATCAGACGTTGATGAAGATTCATGGATCACTTTCTCTGATGTGTCATCTTCAGGTTGAGAAGAGGGTCCAGTTGTCGAATCATGAGGAGTTTGATCACGCCTAACAAGGATAAACTGATCAGTAGTTCTTTTCTTCTTTGACAGATCGATCAGGGAATGAGCTACTTGTTCTTCGGTTACAACGGCCTTTCCCTTGCCCACTACTTCATGCAGTTTGGAAGTTGTTTCTGATACTGGACTGATTGTTACTCCTCCAAAGGTACCCGGCCTGTGGCAGAAAGGCTGGATCCAAGTAAGCTAATAGCTCGTTCATGTCAATCTCAACATACTCCTACTCCTTTTCTTGATGTGCTTCAAACTCATCTTCTTAAGACTGTTCAAGATCTGGATCATCACCTTATTCTTTTGAGGAAATGATTTTTTGTTGAACTTCTCATCTTCGTCAACAAGTTGAAGTAGGCTTTCCCTTTCTATTAAGTTTCTGAGGTAGCTTATGCTTGGAAGGTTTCTTTGTCGGTGCAGGAGATGGGTTAGATTGTTCATGGTTCTAGTGGTTGTGGGCTTTTTTAGGTTGTAGCACGCTTTGTTGTAGGTGCCGCGCTTGGCACTTATTAAGGGGTTTTCTTTGTTATTCTGAAGCAACTATTCCAAGATACTGGGATAATACGAGGATTGGTTGAAATGATTCAGTAATCAGGGGATCGAATTGATATTCTAAACACTTCAACTGACTCACCTTTTAGGGACAAACTTGAGATTTCCTAATATAAAATCATCTCCAGTATGATGAACAGCAGAATCAGGACGTCGATGGATGTTGTTATTGCTTGCCAAGTAGTAGATTATCACCTTGGAAAACCGTCCATAAGGAATGAGGAGAGGAGTTACTTTCTTCTTTGGGTTCTTCAGACTGGCTTTGTGACTTGCTTTGTGTGAGAAAAATGTCTGGATCCCTTGAGTAAACTCTTCCCATAACAGCTCTGCATGATCAACATTAGTTTGAGTGACGATTCCCCACAGCATTTGCAGAACTGGGTGTCTGGGTTTGTCACTGCCAGAAGTCTTTCCTGTCAAGCACTGGTTGATTAAGGATAGAATTGCCCTCCATGGTTGATACACATAATTCACCCGTATATTGGAGACAATTTCTACAGGTTCAGGATACCCCAGCTCATTAACAAAATCATCACCGTGTCACCAGACGGAGGTAACAATTGGGTGAGTTGGGTTGACAGGAGTAAATCCTATTGCCTTTCTGAGAAGATCAGCACTTAGAATCGAATCCATTGATTCATCAATTGACAACTATAAACCCAGTATTCTCGTTATATTTTCATTGTGTTCCTGGAACTGTTGCAGGTAGATAGCAGGAACATTTGCTGAGGCAGTGAATGCTTGGAAGAAGTTGGTATTACTCAGGATGTCTACTGATATCTGAAAGATGGGGTTCTTTTGAATCTTTTGTGCATTGAAAAGAAGGTTGCTTTTCCCGATTGTTAACCACTGAGAGCGAGGTACAATCTGCTCATCTGTTCTTGTCAGTGGTTTGATTGGGAACATTTTGTTCTGCCATTGTATTCTGCAAAGGAGTATTAACAAAGAAGACAAACATTGTAGAGGGGATTGTAGAGAGAGAGAACGTTAGCATTAAATGAAGAAAAGGTTCATGTAGTTGCACGATTGATTTAAAACAATGGTAACTCTGGTTTGACGAAAATCTACACATGAACGCACAGGATGCAGAATTATCCAACAGTATCAATTACTTGTTAACTAAGCCCGGATGGGAGTTTAGAAAAGCAAACTGGGTTCATTAGAAAGGGGCCTTTATAGATTATTGGGCTTAATGGGCCAAATTATGAAACTTAGCCTAAACCGCCGCCAGGCAGAATGCCAACTCGCCGTTAGGAGAATTGAGCAAACCGCCGCGAGGAAGCACTTAATCCGCCATGAATTACATTTGAAAAAAAGGGGCGGGTTGATATGTTAATACTAAAATATTCGAACCAAACACGCCGAGGGGCGGTTTACCTGTTTTGAATAAAAATAATAGAAAAATTATGACAACCCGTGTTAGTCAAAACCCGCTGTTGGTCCAAACCCGCCATTCGACAAACTCGCTGTGAGTCAAACCGCCTTTAGGCACTTGCTGTTAATCAATCGACTAGTTAGTCAACCCGCGTTAGGAAATCTCGCTGTGAATCAACCGCGTTAGGCAACTCGCTTTGAATCAACACGCAGTTAGGATCTCGCTGTTAATTAATCCGCCTGTTAGGCAACTCGCTGTTATAAACCCGCCATTGAACCAGAGGTTGAAGTAAGTCATTAAGAATAATAAAATAATCAACTCGCCAACTAGAAAACATAAGCAACCCGCCATTCGGACTGATTTCTTAAATTCAAAAAACGCACCTCCTTTGGCAAACATAATCAACCATCTAAGCATTCATAGGCTATCCTACGCTTAAGACACAATTTACTCCCGACTTTTTCTTATCTAAAGTAAACCCGCCATTAAGAACATGGGCAAATAAATCATTATTGTTTGAGATAGAAAATCCACACATCAATACATATGAATTATACAATTTTGAACTCATTCCCAGCAACTAAGTTCACACCTTTTACATTAACTACATTGGAATTCTACATCTAAAACGCCATAGAATCTATTTTTTTCTACACTTTTTAATGTATTTCCATTCGATTCATTGATTATAACACTGAATACTGATATTGATTCAAGGTTCGATGATTACCTTTGCAAGGAGACACTGGGATCAGCGATATTGAGTCTTTGTTCTTGGAGGCGAGTTGCGAGAGTGTGGTGTGTGTGTTTTATCTTTGACCGTATTTGAAAAGTTTGACCAAATAGCAACTCGCCGCAACTTTTATACTCCTAAGTTAGAAAGTTGGTAGATTCAGTCCCTTAGGTTTCCATCTTTTTTTTTTAAGTATTTCTAAGGCATTTCTAAGATTAGGCAATTGGCCAACATAGTCCCTATTGGTTAATAAGGCTAGGAAACAAAGAGCAAATGCTTTTTAAACCCTAATCATTAAAAACACTAAAAAAATTTAGTCATTTGATAAAATTAATCTAAACTCCCCTTCAAATATTAACCCATTAGAATACAACAACCATCTTATAATTACACTTTCATAGCATCCAATAGTCTTTTAGAACACCTTAGATTTTTCCCATTTACTCTCCTCCTCAAACAACGACCCGTTTTCTATTGAAAGAGCTGTAGTCGTTGATTGATAGGAAAAGATCAGGCGAACAGCTCTTCCCTCACCATTGTTTTACAATACTCCCATAAGCTTGGCATATAAAGTAATCCATGCCAGACATCAAAAGGGTTGCAATTTTGAAGTAATTGCAAGCCTTTTTAGGTATTCCACATGACTTAAAATATTTCCTAAGTATGTTAAGATATGTCTATATTTATTATTATTAATATTATTTTATATATATATATATATATATATATATATATATATTAACAAGTTAGACCTATGCACAAAGGATACATGACGACATTTTTTTTACTAATCCTCTCCTTCTTGAAGACGTCTGAGAGTTTCAGGGGTCAAACTCTTCATGCCTAGGCGTGGAAGATGACATTCGACGTTTCTTGGTAATGCTTTGGTGAGAATGTCTGCAAGCTGATAATTCGTTTCTACTAAGTAGAGTTCAACCACTCTATTTTCCACTTGCTCTCGGATGAAATGGTGCCGTATGTCGATGTGTTTAGAGCGAGAGTTGTGGAATTGTTACAGAAGAGCAATAGCAATTTTGTTATCTCAGTACAGAGGAATTTTATGAGTCAAAATCCATAGTCTTTGAGCTGTGGATCGAATCCAAAGTTTGAGCACAACTCCAAGACATGGCGATGTATTCAGATCTGTAGTTGATAATTGCGTGCTTCTTTGCTTCTTTGTGACCAGCCTAACCAATCTTTCTTCAAGAAACTGATCCACTTCCGACGTACTTCTTCTTGAATCTTGACATCTCGCATGACCGCATCTGATTACAGCTGTTAGTGGGACATGAGGTTGTCTTTCGGTCCAAAAGACCCACATAAATGGTTCCTTTCAAGTACCGAAGTCACGTTTGATAGCTTTAAAGTTGCTTTTTGGGAGGCCTTAGCCATATATCTAAGCACACCATGCAAACGGCGAATACAAGGTCGGGTCTACTGGCTGTAAGGTACATAAGGGAGCCAACCATTCCTCTGAATCGGGAGTTTGGTCAACTGGAATCCCCATGAGATCCTCGTCCAGTTTCAATCGATCCACCATTGGTGTATCGACAGGGTCAGAGAGATCCATTCCATATTTCTTTAAGGTTTCGAGAGCATATTTTGCTTGGTTAATAAAGATGCCTCCGGGACTTTGAGAAACTTGTAGTCCTAAGAAAAATGACATTTGTCCCATCATCGACATCTGAAATTTGGAGCTCATCTCTTTTGAAAATATGTTACACGCATTATGATCTGTTGAGGCAAAAATGATGTCATCTACGTATATTTGAACAAGTAGAATATGTTTGCCTGATTTGCGTGTGAATAACGTTGGATCCACGGCACCCTTGAAGAAATTGTTGGCCAACAGGAACTTTGAGAGTGTGTCATACCACGCCCTTGGTGCTTGCTTTAGCCCATAAAGAGCCTTCTTCAGACGATAGACGTGAGTAGGATTTTCCTGGTCTTCAAATCCTTCAGGTTGACTGACAAAGACTTCTTCTTGAAGATCACCATTCAGAAAAGCAGTTTTGACATCCATCTGGTAGATGATCATGTTCTTGGTTGCAGCATTGGCAATGAATATTCTGATGGCCTCTATCCGTGCAACTGGAGCAAACGATTCTTCAAAATCAATACCTTCCTCCTGACGATATCCCTTTGCAACTAACCGAGCTTTGTTTTTCAGTACATCACCATATTCATCAAGCTTTACTTTGTAGATCCACTTGAGAGCGATAACCATAACATAGATTGGGCGAGGTACTAATTCCTATACTTCAAGTCGATCAAAAATCGATATTTCATTCTTGCATGGCTTGAAACCAGCGTTTCAATAACAGCCATTTAAAGGTTCTTGGGGTTCGACTTTGGACAGTTCAGTATGGAAACAGCACCACAAAGCATCGGATGCTAACTGTTTTTTGGTAGTTCAGGTCGTGAGGGTTTGCACTGATGTTATCCGTGGATGTCTCTTTGGTCTATCTTCTGAGATGGTCTGGTGGGTAATTAACTTGGTTGGGTTCCGCTGAATTAACATTCCCAGATGATGATTGTGCCGAACCTGGATCTCCAGTTACAAGGTTATGTGAAGGATGAAGAACATCGTGATTGATTGGGGTGTCTTCGTGAGTGGGTTCTTCTGCAATTTCTTGATGTTGGACTGGATGATGTATATCGGATGTTGATGATGAAGCACTTGTCGACGGTGCATCTTGAGCAATCGTTGTAGACAAAGATGTACCTGGTGGATTCACTTGAGCGTTAATTTCAGTAGCAGAAGGTCACTGGTTCATTGACTCGAGATTGTTCAAGGTGTTCATCAAACATTAGTTGAAATAAACATCTCCAGTCTTTTATCGGTTGAGAGAGCCCTGTTTTTAGTTGTCCAGAGGTCTGATTAAAGGCTCGGGTCTGAACTCATGCGTACAGAGCCCATTGATGATGGCATCTCATCGTATGTGAGTGTAATTGTTTCCATTAATCGTCCGAGTTAACTTTTGTAGATTCTATAGCCCTTCCTGATAGGAGCAGACCCAAGAAAATCCCAATGTAAGCTTTGGTCTTGAATTTTTCCTAGATCTTCGCTATCATTGTAGGATAGCTTTAGAGCACCACATACTCGGAAAATGTATAAGATCAGGTTCTTTAAGCACAAGCTCGTACAGGGGTTTTGTTATGATGAGTATGATTTAGTGTTCGGGGTTCTGGGTGTAACAAGCAGTAGCTAAAGCTTCTGCCTCATTAAGAAAGCATAGGTGCTTTTGAGAATATCATCATTTTACGGCTGCTTCCACCAGTGTACGATTAAGTTCTTTCAGACTAATGCAGTTTTGTTTTGAGGGTTCTCGGTAAAGGACTTTTGATGAAATAGCCAACACCCTTCATAGTATTCAGACATAACTTGGTTGACGAATTCTGTTGCCGATATCAGTGCGGATGATCTGACTATTTTGTAAGGCAAACCTGTTTTCGCTTAGGAAAGTTGTGACAACTCTGAGTTTCATCTTTGACCTCAAGAACTTTACCATGTGAATCTTTGTATTAGTCATTCCACTGATGACTATGGATGTTTTTCTGCCTTTAATTACTATGGACCTCTCATTGGACCTCACAGATCACATGTGAAGGGTTTGTAAGAACTTCCATATTGTATTTTTCAGATTTTGGACCGGTGGGGAACTTCCTTGCTTTTTACAGTTGACAGGCTGAGCCAAAGATGGATCTTTTTTAAACTTCATTTAGGAAGAACCTCCTAATAGATCTTTTCGAGCAAGATCATTTATGTGCCGAAAGTTCAAAGTTTAACGATGAGTGCCACAACCATGATTTGGACTTGGAAGCTTGGGACAGCAAAGCTTATCGAGAAGACTTCATTATTACATCATCGATTATCGTGTACAAATTGGTGACTACGACTACCTTTAGTTTGTTTGTACCCTTGATATCACTGAAACAAAGCAAGTAATGCTTTTGAGGCAACTTCCAAGATATGAATCACAAAATGACTTACAGAGATAGATTGTGTCCAGTCCTCCACCGTTGTATACTCTTGAGATCACACTGTCACCATTACATAATCTCCTTAACCCATGATAGCTCCTAAGTGATCATTCCCGAATCTGACTTACCGATGAACTTTTCTACAAACTCATGAGCTTTTGAACGATTCCCCACATCATATATTTTGAACAGCCTAAGTCTAGATACATAAGCATGACATGTACGACATGCATTGAAAACAGTCGAGTTTGGAGAGTTTGGAATTTCGGTTCCAATTTTTGGTTGGGGTCCTGTTGGTTCAGCATATAGAGTAGAAACATTTCACAGAGAATCTTAGTTAAAAGGCACATTTCGCATAAGGCTAATTTCTTTCCTGTGGTCTCTATAGATTAACATAAATCAAGTTTTCCTAGGCGTGTTTCTTTCCTGCGGGTTCCCATGATTAATCTATGTCTGTAAATAGTTTTCGTAGCTTTCCAACCGCTTGGTCTTGTATAAACTGTTATCAGTCAGTCATGCCTTTGGTTTCCACATCTGCTGCCCTTTATTCAAGTACAATTTTAAAGTGGAGGTGCATTCACATAATTCAAGTTATTAACAACTCAATTTCATGACTTGCTGGAGTTTACACATTTGTTACAAGGTTTTGCACACTGATTCAGAATTCGAATAATTACAACAGCTAGAGATAATGCTAGAATCAACCGATTCAACTTTTGTCCAAACTGAGTATTTGTCCTAAGGGTTTACTTTGATTCCTCTTATTCTCCTTCTTAGCAGGCAGGTTCTATTTTTCTTGTATTGATTCTTGGCTTTGATCGCTTGCTTCGTGGAATTCGTTTTACTCATGTAGGGAATCACAGGGATATTAGTCTGTTGAACTTTCTGGTGACATTGTGTTTCTGGTGTTGTAGATGAAGTTATGGTCTTATTATAAAAGATAACTTGCTTTTTCCTAGTATCAGGGTCTAGACGGGAGCACTTGTTATCTCTTTCATTGAAACATTTTTTGGGAAGTGTCAATATATATTCTAACAATTCCTGAGATAGCTTAGGTATTGAAAGCATAGGTTATGTGTATGTAATCAGTGGTTTTTACTACTCTAGCTTCCTTACAATATCCCTAACCATTTATACACTCTCTTAAGTTGGCTGATATAGGTTTAAATGTGCACTCCGTTTGTCTTAAGGGATGAGGGAGGTTTAACGTCAATGGATACATGCCAGGAGCCAACGGAACTTTTTGGTTTGACATAGTCATAGTGAAACAAGGGCTCTTTGCTTCGGATGAAGTTTAGACTCTCAATTTCATTTAAACATCGCACGATGTCTTTTCAATGTGTGAGCATGTAATCTTCATTAGAGTCATACAATTCCATGTAATGTTGTTTGACTTTTCAGTTCTATTATTAACGCAATCATTTTGTTCATAAGAGCAGTGACTCTTTACGTTATAGGCTCACAACTTCTGTCATTCACATTAGTGACTAGGAAACTTTCAAGTTTCTAAAATACTTTGTCTTTTTCTGAATTCTGATGTTCGAGATTATTGACTTAAAGAATTGAGTTAAATTCAGAGCTTCCACTGCACTGTGTGGATTTTGTTATTATCAAAACTTTCTACGAAGATGTTAATACTTTAATTGCAAATTTAGTCATTCCCTTCTAGTTTTGGACAATATGTTTTGACTCATCATGAACTTAGAAATGTCAGCTTCAAGATCTAGACAACGTGATTTTTCACATCAATACAGCTGTTGAGTCGAACAATAAATTATACAACATAGATCTCATTTTCAATGAGAAGGGTTTTTCTTTCAATTTCAGCTCATTGATTTGTCTACGTATTTCTTGTCCACTTCGTTATTCATTTTGATCAAAAATTTCTTGTTTCTTTAACTTCTTTAAAGAGGGCTGTTTGAACTCCATCAAAGTGTTCTTAGAGTTTTCGTAAATGGAATTATCTCAGTTGTGGTAAAATCTTTTAGTTTTGCTCAAACCCTCTTTCCCACCTTGCTATTTACTGTTGGGCGTGATTCTAGTTTTGAAAGTTTTGTCAAATTCCATGAAAAAGTTGTGTGAGTACATAAAGTTATCTTTTACTTGAATTTTAGTTAGAAGAATTCTGGGGACTAGCTTGACAGGGTATTGGGTGGATACACTGTCAATGTGAAATTGGTTTTTGGAGCTATAGGTTCTCAGCCTTTTTCCTATTGTTGTCATCGATGGACTCTAACTATCTGTTCTGTGGTTAGTTTCTTTGGAGAGCAAAGGTTTGCATGGAAGTTCCTACTTTCGAGTTAATAGGGGGGGGGGGGCAATCCTAACTTTATTTTCACATAATAGAGGCTTGCCATATTTCAAACAGCATTTTATTATAGGTTATCTCAGTAACTCTCGCGTATCCTCTGAGTCATGTATGACGTGGGTGTGGTGTTTGGTAGTCGTCAGTACATGACAATTTTTACAGAGCAGACTGAGCTTGCTTTGCACGAGCGAGACATAAGGGATTTTTGTAGCTTATTGCTACCTTTTTACTTTTCATCATAAAATGATTTGTTTACACAACATGTGAACTGTGATGAAACAGAGTGATCATTTTTGTATTAATCTATCTTCAATTTATCTTTTAGCTTCTTGTGTCCAAAATTCTTCAAGAAATTTGGTCTTCTTTTTGTTTAATATCCTTTTTCAAAAGTTGTTACTTATTATGTCTTGACTTTTAATGGTCAACGGTAGAATAAGAGTATTGTGCTGATTGAAGTTCAGATTTTAAGACGTTTCCTTTTATTTTCGGTCTGAGATATTGATTCTCATTTGTTCATCAATTTTTCGTTCTCTATCAGTTAATTCCAATTTTTGCCATGTTTTTTCATACTCCCCGACAGTCCTTATATCTCGCAAGTTCAGAGGTCACTGATGTCTTTACTTACCTCTATACACACTATTGTCTGCTCTATTTGCTATCTACTTTGCCACTCCTTGTTCATGCATCTTCATCGAGAATTGACATCAATGTATCATTTCGCACAGAAGAGTACATTTCTTTGAACAACATGATCTTCGTTGTACTTCCCACATATGATAATACAGAATAATAATAAAATACTATTACTCGTATAGTCAGCATCGGAGCTACATGATAACTTAATTTCTAATTGCATCTCTTCCCTTTTAAGGTCAAACAACGTTGTTGTGTTGTTCATCTGGTTTTGATCTCGTGTACTTCATGATACTCATCTAAATGATTTACAAAGGTATCATGATCATGTATCCTCTGAAGGTGTATTTTGAGTCTTTTCGAAATTACCGGATTACGTCCGATATGACGAAATGCCCAGGCTTCGATATAGATTCGATCTTTTCGGTTTTCGGAATGTAGAGATTTGTCATGAACATGGTCTTGTTGATGGGTCCCTCGTCACATCAGTACGATCAACATCAGAGATCGGACATGCATAAACTTTATCAGGCTTCAACAGATATGGTACCACATTATGTGCCAATCATTCCGGGTGTTGATGCGTGAAGGGGGTGATGGATCATCCACAATCATCATCTACGTTTTTGGTAATAACTGGTTTGTGTTTTCTCCTACCTGAAAGAAAGACAACAAGAACAACGACTGTTGACCCAATGTCAAAAGAGTAGGATATAGATGGATGTTTGATATTAACTATCTTACTGATTCTATGAACTATATTCCTGTATCTTTAGAGAATTAAGCTAACAATGCAGGTATATCAGAGGAAACTAACAGTGCAGGTACTTCACAAACTCCTGAGTCTATTACTTCTGAGGAACATGATGAGGAAGTAGAGCTTATTGTTGTGCCTTTAGCTGTCAAGATTCCTGGAGTAAAAGATGAATCAAGGACATCTTCTACAAATTCAAAGAAAGAGGAGATCTTGATAGAACCTCAAATAGAGATGAAGGATTCCTCTAATGACCCTTTAAAAGACACTTTAAAGATTTAAGCTTTTGGAAGAGAGTTGGAAGAAATTGCCCTAAAGCATTTAGGGACAGTCTCTGAAAACAACACTACCAGTACTCCTTCAGTTAATATTGGTAGTTAGACAGTTAATACTGGTAGGCTTGATCATGATGATTCATCTATGCCAGAGCTCAAAATCTTTCACAAGTCTAAGACAGGAATTTTTGATGAGGCATCTTATGATGAGGATGGTATGATAACTGACTTCAACATTCTTCCTACAGAAATTGAAGTCAGTCCTACTCCTACACTTAGGATTCATAGTATTCACCCAAAAAGTCAAATACTTGGTGATCCTAAGTCAGCTGTGCAAACTAGAAGCAAAGTGCAAAACAAATCAGGAGCTCATGCCCTTCTCAGTCATATTCAAAAGCAGCAAAGAAACAATCACAAAGATCAACAGCATTGTTTGTTTGCCTGTTTTCTATCTCAGGAGGAACCTAAAAAGATTGCTGAAGCTTTACAAGATGACAGTTGGGTTCAAGCCATGCAAGAAGAACTGTTACAGTTCAAGCTACAACAAGTATGGGTTCTTGTAGATCTACCTCATGGAATGAAGGTGATTGGTACAAAGTGGGTCTACAGAAACAAAAGAGATAAAAGAGGTGTGGTTGTGAGAAATAAAGCAAGATTGGTGGCCCAAGGGTACACACAGGAAGAAGGTATTGACTATGATGAGGTTTTTGCTCCTGTGGCAAGAATAGAAGCTATCAGGTTGTTTTTAGCCTTTGCCTCATTTATGGGGTTCATAGTATACCAAATGGATGTTAAAAGTGCTTTTCTGTATGGCACTATAGATGAAGAGGTTTATGTCTCACAACCTCCTGGTTTTGTTGATCCTGATCATCCTACAAAGGTTTATAAGGTGGTCAAAGCTTTGTATGGACTGCATCAAGCTCCTAGAGCTTGGTATGCTACTTTATCAACATTCCTAGAGAAGCATGGATACAAGAGGGGCACAATTGACAAGACTTTATTCATTAAAAGGGACAAAAAGGATATCATGCTGGTTCAAGTGTATGTTGATGATATCATTTTTGGTTCTACCAACAAGTCTTGGTGTGATGAGTTTGAAGCCTTGATGAAAAGCAGATTTCAGATGAGTTCCATGGGTGAACTCACATTTTTCTTAGGTCTACAAGTCAAACAGAACAAGGGAGGAATCTTCATATCTCAGGACAAGTATGTAGCTGAGATACTCAAGAAATTTGATCTTGTAAATGTGAAAGCTGCAATAACACCCATGGAGACCAAGGTGCCTCTGACAAAGGATGAGGAAGCTATTGATGTAGATGTACACTTGTACAGATCCATGATAGGTTCCCTCATGTACTTAACTGCCTCTAGACCTGATATTATGTATGCAGTATGTGTTTGTTCACGTTTTCAGGTAACTCCAAAGACTTCTCATCTCAATGCTGTCAAGAGAATCTTCAAGTATCTCAAGGTCAAACCAAACTTGGGCTTATGGTATCCTAGGGAATCACCATTTGACTTGGAAGCATTCTCCGATAGTGACTATAGTGGGTCCAACCTTGACAGGAAATCCACAACAGGACGTTGTCAATTTCTTGGACAAAGACTTATCTTATGGCAATGTAAGAAACAGACAATTGTGGCCACTTCAACAACTGAAGCTGAATATGTAGCTGCTGCAAATTGCTGTGGACAAGTATTGTGGGTTCAAAATCAATTGTTAGACTATGGTTTCAATTTTATGAATACCAAAATCCACATTGATAATGAAAGCACAATCTGTATTGTAAAGAACCCAGTATATCATTCAAAGACAAAGCACATCGAGATTCGTCACCAGTTCATAAGAGATTGTTATAAGAAGAAGCTCATAAGTGTGGAGAAAATTCACACAGACTTAAATGTAGCTGACTTGTTGACCAAACCATTTGATGGACCACGGTTTCATTACTTGGTGGTTAGCATTGGAATGATCAACCCATAGCAACATTTAAGGGGAGGCTTAGTTGTATAGTTTGTTTAATTTTGGTAGCTAAGTAGTTTTAATACTGGTAGTTATGTCATATTAATACTGGTAGTTAAAAAGATTTAATTCTGGTAGCTAAATAGTCTTAATACTGTTAGTTATGTCATATTAATACTGGTAGTTAAAAAGATTTAATTCTGGTAGCTAAATAGTCTTAATACTGTTAGTTAGTTCATATTAATACTGGTAGTTAAGAAGAGTTAATTCGGGTTGCTAGGTTTTTATTAATTCTATCTATATAATTTCTTGCAGTATGTTTTTCTTTGTTTTAGACTAATCTGTGCAGGCAAAGCATGGATGTGCAGATGAAAGGCAGGAGTAATAAGGTTTTAATTTTTTGAAATTCTCAGTACATACTTAAGTCTGGTTAAAAAAGAATTAAATTGGGTTGACTCTTAATTAATTCTGGTTGACCAAAATTAAATCTGGTAGTGTAAAATTTTAATTTTGGTAGGTCAATTTTAATGTTGGTTGCGGGTAATTTGACTTTTTCTGTTTTATCACTGTTTAAATGTTACCGTTAGAGATTTTTACGGCGCCATAATCGTTCCTCGGAGAAGCTATATATAGATAAGTTTGATTTCTCTTTCATACTTATCTTTTTATTGCTATCTCCTTTTCACAAAGTAAAACTCCTCTTTAATTTCATAACGAAAATAGTCAAGCATCCTATTACCAGCATCTACAATTTGACTCGCATTAGGACCTAAGTATTTTGATTCGATTGTCCAATGGCTCAATTAAAGTATTGCGACAAACACAATCAAGTGGGGTTTTTGCGCAAGCCTGATGAAAGTGCCGGGTTTGTTGAGATAGTGGATTTTCTTTGTGGTTCCAACCTTAGGTATGATTTAACCTCCAATCCAACTATCTATGATTCCCTTGTCAAACAGTTTTGGCAGACTGCTACTGCCAATACTCAAGCTAATGGGACCCTAGAGATAAAAGCAACCATTGATACCGTCGGGTACACAATCTCTGAGGCGTCAATTAGGGATTCACTTCAATTAGAAGACGCCACAGGAATTACAATGTTGCCGAATGATGAACTTTTTAAAGGAATGGGGCAAATAGGGTATCCTACTGATGGAACCTTTACTTTTTTGAAAGCTCTTTTACACCTAATGGAGATTTTAGTCCACCATCTTTTAACTGTTATAAACTCTAAAAGTGGTGGATGGATCAATTTCGTTAGCAATTGTGCTACTGCTGTGATCTGTCTATCCACTGGTAGAGTTTATAATTTTTCAAAACTTATTTTTGATGGTATGGTGGCAAATTTGAGAAGCAAGACAAAGTTTTTGATGTATCCTCGTTTTCTGCAAATGATTTTGAATTTGATGTATCCTTGTTTTCTGCAAATGATTTTGAATATTCAAACAGAAAACAAACATCTTTATCTGGCTGTGAGCCTGACCAAAAAGATCTTTGGGAACATGAAAAGGGGTTTTAGAGGTGCACCAAGACCTTTATTGCCTTCTATGTTACTTGTTGCTACTAACCCAAATGTAGGACAAGAACATGATGTTGTAGCTCCATCCCAACCATCATCCTCAACATCCCTAGTACCCTCCACATCATCTCCTCCAGTCATTACTATACCTACACCTACACCACCTCCTGCATCTACACCAACACCACCAACCATACCTACACCTACACCTACACCAATACCTGACACTGAACCTATACCATTTAAGCACATCTATGAGGAGCCATCTCCTGTGCACCCACACTTCACACCCCTACATGAACAGGCCCAAGGACAAATGGCTATGGATGACCTACTTCAAGCAGTTCCTAAGTTGCTCTCAAGAATTGACAGCCTAGAAACGGATCTCAAACAAACCAAGCTGATCATGGGAACTGCTATTGTGAAGTTAGTCAAGAAAGTGAAAAAGTTGGAAGGGTTTTTAAAGAGGAGAAACATGGTTTTGTCAGATTTAGTGAAGAAGAACCTGAGGCTCAGGGGAGGAAAAGTTAAGATGATCCTCTAGATTCTTCAGTACAAGGATTGGTTACTCCTTCTTCAATAAAAGTAAATGCTTCAGGGGAGGAACAAGTGGAAGACATAAGTCCTAATACTCTTGAAGTAGCCAAAACACTCTTCAGGGTTGCCTCTCTAGAGCTAAAGTCCATTGATAAGGGAAAAAGATACAAGAGAAGAAAAGAGACTAAGGGAAAGAAGGTAGTCTCAAGCTTGGATTTTCAAGAAGAAGTTGATGCTGGTGCTGAACAAGTTAATACTGCTAAAGGACTTAATACTGGCAGTATTAAACTTAGTACTGCTAGTAAACAACTTAGTACTGACAATGAACAAGTTAGTACTGTTGGTGCTAAGAAGTTTACTTCTTCTCATGATAAAGGCCAAAGAGAAGGAAAAGCTCCTATGATCAGTGAAGAAACTCCAAAGAAGTTAAAAGAACAAATTCTATAAGAGGAAGCTGGCCTTGCTAAGGCAATCAGATTGGATTCCTTACAGAATGAAGAGGAGGCTAAACAGATACACATGGATTCACTCTTAGCTCAAAGGATTACAGAAGAAGAAGAATTGAATGAGCAATAGAAGAAAAGAAAAGCTCAAGTTTAGTTTAAAGTTTAGCATTACACAAATGAAGATTAGGATTTAATTAGAGCAAAGATTGAAGCTAATGTAGAATTGTCAAAAAGCATGCTAGGAAGTGAATTACAAAGAGAAGATTTTGCAAAGAAAATGGTTGATCTTGTTAATCAAAGGAAGAAATATTTTGCAGAAGAAAGAGCTAGAGCTAAAAGGAACAAGCCCATGACCCAATCACAGCTGAAGACTTATATGATGAATTACTTGAAGAATCAAGGAACATGGAAATTATCTCAGCTGAAGAATTTGAGCTTTGAAGAAGTCAAGAAGGAATTTGATAAGCTTGTGAAACAGGTTGAGTCCTTTACACCAATAAATTTTGAAGCCACTAAAGCTAGTTTGAAAAGATTTGGTGAAGAGCTTCAGACAAAGACTTCAAAAAGGCTGAAGAGTGATGAAGCAAAGGATGTTGAATCAACCAAGAAGTCTGGAAAAAGAAGAAAACAGATGGCAAGGAAAGGATTGCATACAGACATTGATAAGGATGATTCTGAAGGTTCAGATGAAGTTGATGAACAAGAAGAGTCTGTCACAGGTACAAAAATTCCAATTAATCCTGTTCCTGTAGCTATGAAAACACCTAGTATAGCTACCTATAAGATCATCAAGCAAGGAGAAAAAGGAGTGTACCAAATAGTTAGGGAAGATGGAACTGATATAGTGTACATTAATTTTGGTGCTATGCTGAAGAACATATCTAGAGATGATCTTACTGAGTTATATAGGATTGTAATGAATAGATATGGGATGAGTGGACCAGAGGATAAGCTAGAGAAGATATTTTGGAAGTATTTAAAGGATATGTTTGAAGAACCTCTTAGTACAGATCCTGTTTGGAGTTTGTTAAGTCAGCAAAGGATCATAAGTTGGAGATATTATGATACCTGTAGAGTACATTGTTTGAACTTGGAATCAATGGATATTTATATGTTGTCTGAAAGAAAGTATCCTTTATCTGCTGAGGTATGTCAAACTATGCTAAAAATGAAGCTTTTGGATGGAAAGATGAATGAGGATTGCTATAAAATGTTGAAAATGATGGAAAAGCAAGCTGGTATTAGGAAGTAGTTTGAAGAGCTAGAAGTCTAAGATAGAGATGAGAAGGATAAGACTTGGTGGAGGTGTTATGCACTAACACAACAAATGGTTATCAGTTCACCATGTCTAATCGACATAAGGACTGGCTAGTCCAGGAGCAAACGGCTCTTGGTAAAGACTTCTCAAATCCGTTCTATGGTTGACAACTTGCAAATAAGTTGTATGGTTTTCAACTCACCATATCTGTTTAAGTGAAGAGTTGGCTAGCCCACAAGTTTATGGCTTGTGGTAAAGGCTGTGGAAAAACCATAACTAGTCCATAAGATTATGGCTTATGGTAAAGACAAATTGCAAATCCATATTAGATGGTTGACACTTTACCAAAAAGTGGATAGTATATCAACTCACCAAGTTTCATGTACAAAGAGTTGACATGGTTATCAATCCACCATGGAATTTACCTTTTCTAGGTGCCAAAGGATTGACTAGCCCTGAGCAAACGGCTACAGGTAAAGGCATATCAAATCCGTTTATGGCTGTAATGGTTTGCCAAAAACCATATGGTATTCAACTCACCAATGTTTCAAGTACTGAGAGTTGAAATGGTTTTCAGTTAACCATGGACATACACCTTTCTGGTGGCCAAAGGACTGACTACTCCAGAGTGAATGGCTAACTGGTAAAGAGACATCAAATCCATTTAAAATTTTCAATGATTCACCTCTCACAGGAGTTAACACACCTGGAAGTGATGAGAATAGACTGAAACTTTATGATTTGATGTACATAATTGTCAATGTTGCTGATATGATGGATTGCTGAAGAGCTTTGAAGAATAGTTGCTGCAAAGATAAAAAGAGAAGACTTGAAGTGTTGCAGATCAAGAACAACTTGAAGAATTCTATTTACAACATCCTCAGAAAGCTTAAAGTGTTTAAAGTAAAGATCAAGAATGTTTTGAAGGAACTTGAAGTTCACAAGTGAAGATCAAGTTAGGGGAGGATTGTTGGGAAAATAGATTGTAACAGACTTAATACTGGTAGTATAACAGTTAAGTCTGGTAGTAATAGTTAGTTCTGTTAGTATTGAGTTAATACTGGCAGTACTAAGTTAAGTCTGGCAGTACTAAGTTAGTACTGGTAGAGTAGCAGTACTAGAGTTAGTACTGGTCATAGTTAGTTCTGTTTATAGTTAAGTCTGTTTATGTAACAGAATAGTAATAGTTATCTTAGAGATATCTTAGGAGATATCTTAGGAAAGGATATGTATTATCCTTTGACGTTTGTAAAGCCCATTAGGGTTTCCTTGGTGTATAAGAGGAACCCTAAGGCACAATGTTATGTACGAGTAAGTGATTGAAATATCAATAGAAGCATAGAGCTTAATAGCAATTTAGTATTATCGTTTCTTCTTTATTCTTGTGTTAAGATTCCGCATTAACACTTGATAATTCATAGTCAGTGTCTCTCATATAGTTGATTTGGATTTATCCAAGTTATCTATCGTCTTACAAAGGCTAGTCAGATCCTAAACCAAGGACCTACACGTTATCACCCTAGAAAGGAGAATGTTATAACTAACACTTTATGCCGAAAGGAACGGATAAGACTACTAGGATTCAAACCTTAGTCATCAAAATAAATTTGAAACTTGAACGTTTAAGTTGAGGCAATTAAGGAGGAAACTGTCGAGGATGAAAAACCTTAAGTGGTATATACAAGGAATTGAAACCCATATCAATGATACCCTCTATGTTAAGAAAACAAAATTTGTCACCACGTTTTGGAGGATTAAAATAAGTAATCCACAACAAGTAATGCTGTTCCAAAAAAAAAATCCACAACAAGTAACCACACTTCTTCATCAACACCACTCCAGAAGGCAACTCAACCTGAATTTCGGGACGAAATTCTTTTAACATGGGGAGACTGTAACAATCCGTATTTTCACGTCATTGTACGTCAATAAATATCCAATTATTTATTTTAAACTTTTGCGCGTTTACTTTTAATTTTCAACGTTTACTTAAATCGCGTAAACTAAAAATCATCATTCAACGTAAACGGACATCAAACAAGTAAAAGTTTACGTCAAGCAAGTGTTAGATAATTATTACGAGGATAATTTATAACTTTTCATAATTTATTTTTATTGGTTACATAAAACGTTTACGTTTCGCAATAAAATACATTTAGGCATACACGGAAGCACCTATACCTATCTATACTTAAACAAATACTCACTTTTATACTCAATACCCAAAATTTATATCATTTTGCATCTTATACACACTATGGCCGGTTCTACATAAATAAAAAACAAAACAATTACCACTTTTCTTACTAAGGATTATACCATGTGCTTTAAGTACCATACTTACACAAGAGTACACATTTAACCTAGATTCCATAAATTGTCAAATCAAGTGTCCTACCATGTACCCTAATCAACCTCTTAACACATGGTATTTGTAAGATGGTTTTCTAAATACTTGTATTATATATATGAAGCATAAAGTATCTAGCACACACTTAACACTTTACAAATAAAATCAAACATAAAAACTCTCCCCTCTTATCTAAAAGCTCAGTAGAGGGGGGGGGGTGGGGTGAATACGTTTTCCTTTTAAAAACTTATAAATGATTCGTATCAAATCACCGATCAAGCGTGATATAATATGAAGAGTGTTTATATAAGTTCTATACCATCAATACATATTCACATCAATGTTCACATCAATCCATGGCACAAACACAATCAAAACTATATAAGCAATACAACACACAATTGCAAATATAAATATAAGCGAACATGCAGTATATATGGTAAAGAGATAAGTAAAAGGAATGCAAAACCGGTATCACGATGATTTTAATAGTGGTTCGGTCCCGAGCATCTCTTCGCCTACTCCACTCCAAGACCCCGAGCCACGCAACTCAAGAGTTATCTTCACTAGCCAACAAGCTCCCTTTAAGCGGAGAAAACCGTACACAAACGTGCTTATATCAATTTCCGACACTAAGCTAGATGTCGAGTTCTAATCTTAGCTGGAACCAATCTATCACGACCTTCAAGTTACCTACACCTACTTACACGACTCATAACAGCAACATCCCAACATACACAACTTCTTCACCTTAACAACTAACAACTTCCCTTCATAACTTCCCTACACTTCACAACTTTCACTACACGTCACATCTTCCCTAACACTATTCAAAGAAAGATTCACAACTTTACATCACCAAGACACACTACCAAGAACATCATGATCTAACAACATACTTCATCATGAACACCATGATCTAACATTAACACAAGTTTGGAATACTTGGACTCGATCTATACATTTGTAAATGTAAGACATGACACAATGCACTAACTAAACGTATATAACTTCGCATCTTGATGATAGCGAGAGTTCTTCTCTTGCACTTGAATGGATGGATGATTGGATCACATTTAAACAAACTTATAACAAGTTAAGTGATCAAAGAAAAAGGTTTGAAAGAAGAGTTTATAGATTAAAAAACTAAATGCAAAGAGGAGAGAAATTTGTAGAAACATCCCTCTATTTATAGGGAAAAATATTTAATTTTTTTATTTGGCGGCTCCCCATAATTATACAAGGGCGGTCCCCTTAATTATGGCCGGTCCCCTTAATTAATTAAGGGGGCCGCCCATTTTTCAGACGCTCTCTTTTTTGTCTTTTTGTGAGGAAGGTTTTTCTGGAACTTTCTAGCCGTTTTTGGGTAGAAAATTTAAATTCAAAATGTTTATTTTGAATAAAACATTTCTTATAAATACAAAAATGTTTTGTATATGTTTTTTAAAAATGTTTGTCCCATTTTATAAAAAAAATATAAGGTTTGGAAAAATAAAAAATTTCTTTGAGCATTCAACAAATTAAAGTTTGTTTGTTCATACCTTTAGTAAATTTGTTGTTGAAGAAAACATGAGACGTCAAAAGATGTTGACGTATGAATTGATGATTTGTGATTACGAGTAACTTAAGCACTTTACGTTATGTGTTATAAGTTACATGTTTGTCATCACCAAAACATGAAGAGAATGTATAGATTAAATATCGTAATGTAATATTTCTACCAACATGTAGTATTTGGAGGTTAATTGTACTTTGAGTTTTCCTACCTCCCTACTTATAAATAATTTACAAACTCACACATGTATTCCTCACATGTCTCATACACCTCACTTCTCTTCTAAACAACCTCCTAATTATTTGTTAATCCCTTTACCCAACAAATTATTATACCTTACACACACTCTAAACATTCCTTTCCTAGACCATCCCATAATCACATGTTCCCATCTCTTTTCTCTCTTATTGTAATGTGATTATTAAACCCAATCAATCCTTTGATTAAACATTCTTATCATTATCTTATTCACAACTTCACAACCTTAAACCTTTCCCACTAAAACCTTCAAAAGCTTATCCCTCACATGACAACTCACATTCTCTTACACCATTATACATGTTTTACTTCTTGTCCCTTACATTCCCCACAAAGGCTCCTTTCCATCAAATCATAACATTATCTATCACACATTCTTTATTCATTCTCTTCTTCATTTATACACTCACACAACTTCTTATTGAATTCAAGTTGCACGTATACACACACACTCAAAGCTTTCTCTACACACCTTTCCTACACACATCCTCATTACTTGAATTCAAATATCATAACATCTCTAAAAATTCTCCTACACACTTTGCCAACTCATTCTTCCCCAACACTTCAAGTTCAAATTTAAATCACAAATCCATAGGCTCCTTTCCATCACATCAATAACTCACACTTTCATCCTAATCCCACATGTTGAGATTGGATTTCAAATTTGAATTTGGATTCTTAGGCTCCAAAAAATCATATCATGCCAACTAATCTTATCCCCTTCTTTATCCCACATGCTTAAATGTATTTGAATTTCAAAATTCAAATTCTCTATCCCTCCAACATCCACACTTGCTCACCAAGTTGAGAATATTCCTTGACATATTCCTTTATATCATAACTATTCCAACTCACTCATCAAACCATGACTAGTTTATAACTAAAACGTTTACATTATAGAAATACCCATTTTACCCTTTGTCCAATAGTTATTAGCTATCTCTTTGATATTGGACAAACATCCCCAAATCTTCTTCTAAATTACTTCACAAACGTTTTTATCAAATGGCTATTTAAGTTGGTTGACTTTGAGTATAAAAATAGTGGAAAGGTCAAAATGTGAAGTACAATTGGGGGTTTAACAAGAGTGGGTATTTAAAACGCCAAAATCCCAAAAAAAACCAAGACGGGATTCTTGCGCGTTGGCCACGCGATGACGCGTGGGCAGCGCGTCACGCTCGAATTAGTTTTTACCAATTTTAGATTTTGGCCTATAAATACCCCCTCTTAGCCTTTGTATTCCTTACCTCTTGCCATTCTTTCTTTCTCTCTTTTTCTCTTCTTCTACCCTCTAAGTCTAACACCTCTTGTGTTCTTAATCTTCTCTTCTATCATCTATTGAAGAACACATCTCCGTAAGAGACACACACAAGAACTTAATCCATACTTGTGTGTTATTAGTCGATGGTCTTCTTTCTCATACCATTTCTATTATAATCGAGTCTCTAGGCTAGGTTAGGGATTGATTTTTAAACCAACGTTTATATTCAATTTGGTTGTAAGGGAAGCAATTAGAACGAAAATTCACTTGGAATTTGCTCGGTATGATCCTCCATGATGAGTTTATAAACAAGTGTTGTGTTGCGAAAAGTGTCCGAATCCTAGCATGAACAACACACATAAGATTCCAGATTATCTGCATACCACTACTTTCTTCATTCACGTTTAGTACTTCTTTGTCTAAACATAAAGAAAATCACAGCAATTATATCTCCAAATAAACATCGGTTAGAATAAGAAATTAAAAATGATAACTATACAGGATAGTCGATATGCCGTATCTATGGTGGTGGATATGCCGTATTGAAACATGTAAGAAAAATAACCCATACGTGTCAGAGGTCAAATACGCCGCATTCATAATTCTTAATACGCCGCATTCAGAATTCTGAATACGCTGTATTGACAAGTCTGACAATAAAGTTTTAAAAGTACCAAAAAATAAAAAGATAATGTGTCCAGGGTGTTCTATACGTCGTATTCATTGGGTTGGATACGTCGTATCGACATACTGGGCAGACAGACTCGATACAAAAATTGAAATAACATTCTCGGTTGTCTCCCGGCAAGCACTTTTGTTTATTGAAGAGTTTTTAAGTTAGACTCATATACCCCTTATCCTTATAGACTAACTTGGGGTCAAAAGGAAGCCAAATGAACACACAAAAATTTAAAATCATTAATTCACACCCACGTTAAAATCTATTTCCTAAATCAGATATAATTAACTTAATTATTTAATAACAGTTTCAATTATGAAAAATTTACTAATTGTATCATGACTTGTTTTCCAAAGTTTATTTGACGCTTGTGCATAGGTACCAACATTGATACTTGTTATATTACGTAATGGTTCGAAAAATATATCCCCCGAAGACTGCTTGATACTTATTTTATTTTCATCATTGTCCTTATCCAATTTTAAATCATTGACAGAAAATATATCATAAGAAAATAGATCTTTATCAATGCTCAAGATGTTAAATTTTCTTTTTAGAAAATCGTTTCTTTAAAGCTTTTCTTTTGATATAACATTGTATTCTTCATCAGCATATTCAGGCCGACATGATGTTTTCATTTTCCAATCAACCTTCATTGACATCTGAAACTTTAATGCGGGGTTCAGATGAGAACTCTAATTCTGATTTTAATGCATCATCATAAACTATAGCTGAGAATTTTGTTTCAAAAAATCTGAGGTAGTTAATATCTCCAATATAGTTGATCTTACCATACTTAGCAGTTTCCCTGTCATAATAACATCAGGGTTGTCCATTTCCTGTAATATTGGCTAGGAACACAGATAAAGAGGTCAAACAGATAGATAAAAATTACATAAAATAAATGATAAAACTGATGTTGTATCAGACGATCGATACAACGTATTAAGTAGGATGAATACGCCGTATTGATGTTTGATGTCGAATACACTGTATAAATTTTGAAAAGTGGATACGTCGTATTCAAAGGGAAGAATACGTCGTATCGGGTATTCGAACAGAAGGTAAACAACAGGTATCAAAAATGCAGAAAAACAAATAGAAACATAAAAACACTTAACAACTAAAACACGGAGTATCAAACTGATAAAAACTAAACTAAAATCACAAAATCTAATCTAAAATACCAATAAACAATTGATGTGCGGTCGTCGTAGGCATTCTACACGAGAAGTTTTACAACTCCCTAGGCAGTGCACCTAATCGTTGTAGTGTAGTATAGGCAAGACTCGGGGTTGTTTATCGTTCACTCGAGGAATAGGTTGGGAAGGCTTGATCATGGTCTAACAGAATTCTAAGGGTTGAGAGAAGATTATTTTTGTATTTTTATATTTTATGGAAAGCAAGTAAATCATATAATTGGAGAGAGGTTTGGTTTTAGTTGTTTAAACTAAATATTAACTAAGCTACTGGTGATAACAATAAGATAAAAGACTGTGTTTATTTAATCATGTATTACTCTCTAGATTGCTTCTCCTAGTGTTGTTACCTTGTCACACTTGTGATGATCTGTGTAACTATTTCCTAAAGCATGAACGAATTACACGAACCCGCCGTCTACTTAGTATGCCGCTAGAGCAACGCACATGCAAGGTAGTATGAAGACTATTACATGGCCCCTAGGAGTTTACTAAGTGCATGTAAAATACATTAAAAGTGGATCAACCATATTAGGGGGCAAGGTAGTATGAAGACTGTTACTCGATGGTATCCTTTCTACACAATCACGTTTCCCTAGACATATCAACAGCGATTATAGACAAAAAGCTGGTTTTCTAAGACCTAACGTGCACATCCATCACAAGAAGCAACATCACTAAGATCTACATTCTAGGTTTCATACAATCATAAATAAACACAATAATAGGTTTAGCCAAGCATGTTAAGAATAAAGCAAGAGCAATAAATCACACAACACATAGACATATTGAATGATTAAGTAAACCTTACTTGATTAAAACATGAATTGGAAGAAGTACAATAGGGTTTTTAGGCCCTAAAATCGTCTCCTACAGCTGCTAAACGAACTAGGGTTCGTACCCTCTTTTTATTCTAAAGTTACACACTCAAAACCCTAAATTCGGGTTTGTATATATAAGAAAATCGACGCGACGGCGTCGCGTTTTAATCGTGACGCCGTCGTAAAATGAATCTTCTAGATCTGCGTTTGAGTCGGTGCGGGCTGACGCCGTCTTGAAATATGTGACGCCGTCACTTGATGAGTTGTGACGGCGTCGTGTATGGCTTGTGACGCCGTCTCCAGGCTCTGTGAGCACAAATCTTCAAGAGTCTTGGTGTTGGTTTGTAATCTCGTCCGTTTCTTCTCCAAATGAGCCCAAGTCACGTGTAATTCATCCAAATGTCTTCCAAATGCGAAATACCTGAAAAGGAACGATTAAGTACCTATTTTGGGCATAAACACACGATTTTGGAGGTTAAACGACCCCGAAAAAGTGTATAAAATGACACCTCATCACCACATTAGATTCTCAGCATGTCAATGAAGTTAATTAAAAGAATAAAACATCATTGTCCGAATATGATGATGAAAATACAATGTTATATCCAAAAGAAAAGCTTTAAAGAAATGATTTTTCTAAAAAAGAAAAATTCAACATCTTAGTATTGATAAAGATCTATTTTCTTATGATATATTTTATGTCGGTAATTTAAAATTAGATAAGGACAATGATGAAGATAAAATAGGTATCAATTAATTTTCGAGGGTCATATTTATCGAACCATTATGTAATATAATAAGTATTGACGTTGGTACCTATCCACAAATGTCAAATAAACTTTGGAAAACAAGTCATGATACAATTAGTAATTTTTTCATAATTGAAACTTTTATTAAAGAATTAAGTATTAATATCATGATTTGGAAATATTATGACGAGGGTATGCTAATGAATTTTGTTAAAAATTTATATGTACCTTTTGGCATCCCCTTCGACCCCAAGTTAGTCTATAAGGATAAGGGGTATATAGGTCTAACTTAAAGACTCTTCAATAAACAACAGTGCTTGCCGGGAGACAACCCGAAATGTTATTTCAATTTTTGTATCGAGTCTGTCTGTCTAGTATGTCGATACGGCATATCCAACCCAATGAATACGGCGTATTGAATACCCTGGAAACATTGTCTTTTTATTCTTCAGTAATTTAAAAACTTTATTGTCAGACTTGTCAATACGGCGTATTCAGATCACGGCATATTCAGATCACGACGTATTTGACCTCTGACCCGTATTGGTTATTTTTCTTACAGGTTTCAGTACGGCGTATCCATCACCATGGATACGACGTATCGACTGTCCTGTATAGTTATCGTTTTTATTTTCTTATTCTAACCGACGTTTATTTGGAGATACGATTGCTGTGATTTTCTTTATGGTAATACAGAGAAATACTATACGTGAATGAAGAAAGTAGTGGTATGCAGATAATCTGGAATCTTATGTGTGTTGTTCATGCTGGTATTCAAACGCTTTTCGCAACACAACACGCATAGTTGCTCATAAACTCATCATGGAAGATTATATCAAGCAAATCTTATGGGAGTTTTCGTTCTAATTCTTTATAATTTATGTATTTCATGCCAAATTTATACAACGTGGGCGTTGTATATCTCAAGTGGGTGAGGAGAATTAGAACGCTACTTGTCCTTATTTTCACAAGAATATGCCTAATTTATGCTTAAATTTTAAAAAAATAGCATGTTTTTTTGTAGATTATTAGTTGCATAACCCGCACACATAACCCTTATTTATATATTGTGAGGATTAAGCCTTTTCTGTTTCCCCCATTTTACCAAAATTCGACAAATATATGAGTGTGTCGGTGATTGTAGTAAACTTTAGAACTTGGCTTTATATACTATTCGAGACCACCATAATGAGTATTATTTTTATAATTGGAGTGACTTTTCTGGATTGGTAAATTTCTAGGATTAAACCAAATAGCCTATGTCGTTTACAAAGATTATGTGTTATTAACTAACTACACTGGTTAGTTAAACTCCGTATAAAACCCTTTTGTTACTCTTATTTTTAGATTAAGATACCCTTAGAAAAACCTTCTGAGCCATTCTTTTTGTTTTTTACACCACCTAAAATATGTTTGGTTACACCTTTACACCTTAGCCTGCCTTGTAGATTAAAAGTTTATGGTTTGTTGCTAGTTGCTTTTGTGTAAAAGTGTGTACTTCTTGTGTTCGTGTGCGTATTTCTTATCTTTGGTTAGGTCGGGAATTACACATTGTAATGGAAATGTGACAAAAAGTTTTCTTTTTATTGTTTCGTAGGGTGTTTACTACTTTCACTATTATATTTATTGCTGAGTCATGAGTGTTATGGAATTATTATCCAGATTCATTATAATCGTGAAGTGGTGAAATTTTACACCTTTATTCGTTTTTTGATTTGTTTAAAAAAAGTTTAAAAAAAGGAAAAAAAATCAAAAAAATAGAAAAATACAAAATAATGTAAGAGAGAAAAAAAGGAGAGGATTGTGAGATAACCGGTTCGTCTAAAATTAACAGACATTATTATTTATGATATAATCAATTATTCGTTTGTACGTGCTATAAACTAACGATGTAGTGTATTGTTGTATATTATTGGAAGTTGGTCGCAAAATTAACCAACTATGTGTTTTTGTATTAAGTGGTAGGATAACTGCCACTATTGTTATAGCTATATCTGGATGAATGGAGTTGGTTGTTATGGGAAGGCAACTAGGTTTTGTTTTTATTGATACGTGAGAATGAATGATTAAGACATTCTTTGAGTCAAATCGTATCTACCAAACACAGAGCGTGTTTTCCTGTTAATGCGTGAGTAGATCGTGAATGTTGTGTCTTTTTCAAGGTTATGGTCGAGAAAGTAGCTAGCAACATTATTGTTTATTGGTTGGACTTAATCTATTTGTTTTGTTATTTTATTTTACACTAATTATATATGTTTCCCATGCATAATCTCTACCCTATATCATTCTTCATCCTAACATTTGGTTTACTCGAATTAGGGAGTGAGCAATCACATGTGTCTCATTCATAGATTTGGATGTGTATGTGTGGTTTTGTCGCCATTGTTGGTGTAGTACTATTGGTAAAGATTACTTAATCTTATTCTTTAGCTTATTCGAGTTAGGGAGTGAGCAATCACAAATATCGCGGTCATGGGTTTGGGGGTGCATTTACGGTTTTGTCGCCTTTTCTGGAATATTGGTATCGATAAAGATTAAAAAGAGTGATCAACCCCATGAAGCCCTTGGCCATATTCACCCAATTTACCTTTTTAGACTTGTTACTCCCTAGCTATAGTGGTGGAGATATGTATCTTTTCCAAGTTTATGATAGAATACTCGTCACGATCGAGCAATTGAGCAAACTACTAAATGTTGCCACATAGATTAGTTGAGTGATTTCATTTATTATTTCGTGAGTTGTTTGGTTGTGCACTAGTAATGGAATAAAAAGCTCTTAAAGGAAAAATCCTAGACATTCATTTAGGATACGTTTTCATAAGTTAAATCTAAAGTTTACTTGAGGACAAGTAGATCAAGAGGGGATATGTGAATGACATCAAATAACTTTAATTATGACATCATTTATTCCCATCTATATTGCTCGTTTTGTAATGTTATTTTATAATACAAGATTTTGATACTTTAATTGCTTATCTTTATGAATTTCAGTTATTATCAAGCAATTAGTGAAAGTTAGAGAAAAGAACGTGTTTTGGAGCATAAACGAAGAAGTTCAAGAAAGTATACTGAATATGAAGAATACGACTTATCATTCAAGACAGATACTCCGTATCCCAAGACTAGAAACTATTATCAAAGACCAGTTTGCCTGACTTTGAAGAATAACCCTGTATCCCACATCATTCGGATACGCGCCTATTATGAAAACTTTGGTCAGACTCTTTCAGAACAAGCGAGAAGACCCAGATACGCCATATCCAGATTTACCAACACGACGTATTGGGAGGCGGTTAAGATTATGTCCATATCTACTAACATGGAGCCCAACCTGAATACCTACCAACCGCCGATACCCGTATTGGTACCTCCAACCCACCCCAAAAGAAAAGTGTTTTACGCGTATCGACCAGATTTGAGAACTTATAAATATAAAATCTAGCATTTGGTTTTCAAAAAATAAAAGCTAAGCAAGAGATTTATAAGAGCAAGAAAGAACCAACCAATACGAATTCTCAACATGGAATTTATGAAGACAAGAAATGTCCCTGCAAGTGCATTAAAAATCCGTAGGAAAACTCTTGTAACATTATAGACTCCGGAGCAATAATACGTGGGACGAGGGGGGGGGGTGTTATTGCGTGGGGGGAAGGTCGTGTTGGAGAGGGCTTGAGATAGCGGAGGTCTGGACTGAGTAGGTGGGGACGGGTGGAGGACAGATGCGGTGTGTGTGGTGTGTGTTGATCGGTATTGTAGTCTCTCTTGAGTAAACATATACATTACAGGGTCGTATGAGTGAGAGTTTTGCATATAGATAGACTTTATATCAATACGCAAATCAAACAGATTACATGGAGATTACCTCGAATAATACATTACTGGAGTTGTAGGTGCTTAAGAGACCAAATAATCTCTCTAGAGATATTACATGCCCATAGAACTCTTGTATACATTCTGACACAAGTATCGATTTAATTATCTCGGCAGGTGTTTACTGTTTTAAAAGTACAATACACACTATAGCAGTTAGCAATCGATACAGCTATATCGATTACACTAGATTATACAGTGGCACTGTATACATGACTTCTACAACACGTATAGTTTAGACTTACTAAGGGAGCGTCTATAGTGGTGGGGGGAGGGGGCGGGGAATGGGGGCTAATCTCAATGTACGACCACTTAGAACATCTATATGGATCTCTCTCACATACTAACACTTGACATCTGAGAACTTCAAGTACTCGATAAGTAGGTTTAGGCTAAGTAGCGTCTACGACGTATGTGTTCCACGGCGGAAATACACACATCACAAACACGGGGCGATGCGTACATGGGTTACATCGTGGATTTTACATAACTATCTATCTTCAGACGTGTGATTAATCTAGTGCTGTGTGACGTATTGATATAACAAGTATAAACTATTACCTGAAACTTGGGGGGGGGGATGGGGCAGGGATTGGAGAGTTTTTTGTGGTTGTTGAGTATATTTTTAGCGTGAGATGGTGATGTTGCTCATGAGGGACTGTCTGTCTCCTGGTAAGTAATGGTAGAATATGGTATCTTAGGACTGGATTAGTTCTACATCAGTAGATGGAACATGCTGCATCGATATTGAGTAATTTTCTTATTTCAAATGCGTAGCGATTAAGATGGATAATAAGCATCTTTACCTAAAGCCCTATGCTAGAGAGGGTGCGGGGGAGTGGATGGGGGAGCCTATTAGACATAAGTTGGTAAAGCCTCAATGAGCTAGATTTCAATATTGTCACATAGATAGATTATAACTGACGGTGTGAACTTTATGCGGGTTTGGTTGATTGTGACAGGATTAACCTGTTAGCCTTACTATTTTGTAAAGCTGACGTCTCACACGTGAATTAGACTAGACTTGGACACTGCATATCATGCAAGGGTTATTTATGTAAACTAGGAATAGTTTGCTTTTCTTTTTAGTATAAATACCCCTCATGGCTCTCCACAAGGGGTGTTGGTGAAATCATTTGTGTATCTTCCTAATTTTCAAGCTAATAAACATATATTATTTTCTCCACCCTCTCTTTATTTTCTCTCACTAAAGCAACAATGGCATACTTTGTTTATGTTGGTAGAAATATTACATTACGATATTTAATCTACACATTCTCTTCATGTTTTGATGATGACAAACATGTAACTTATAACACATAACGTAAAGTGCTTAAGTTACTCGTAATCACAAATCATCCAAAATCATACGTACAACATCTTTTGAACCGACGTAATGTTTTTCTTCAACAACAAAGTTTAAGTTCGCACTCGCGTAAATCCTAAAGGTATGACAAACAATCTTTAATTTTTTTGAATGATCAAAGAAAATTTTTTTAATTTTCCAAACCTACATTTTTTATATAATGGGACAAACATTAATGGAAAACTTATACAAAACATTTTTGTATTTATAAAAAAATTTTAATATTCAAATAAACATATTGAATTCAATTTCTACCCAAAAAACGGCTAGAAAGTTTTAGAAAAACCTTCCCCACAAAAAGACAAAAAAGAGAGCGTCTGAAAAATGGGCGTCCCTTTAATTAATTAAAGGGGCCGCCCATAACTAAGGGGACCGCCCTTGTATAATTAAGAGGACCGCCCAAATAAAAAATTAATATTTTTGCCTATAAATAGTGGACTGTTTCCACAGATTTTCTCACCTTTTTGCACATAGTTTTTTCAGATCTAAAACCTCATTTCCAACCCTTTTCTTTGATCACTTAACTTGTTATAAGTTTGTTTAAATGTGATCCAATCATCTATCCATTCAAGTGCAAGAGAAGAATCTCTCCTCATCATCAAGAAAGCGAATGTTATGTAGTTTAGTTATATGCATGTTGTGACATGTCTTACATTCACAATGTATAGATCGAGTCCATGTATTCCAAAGTTGTGTAAAGTAAGATCATGGGGTGTTCATAAGAGGTATGTTAGATCCTGATGATCTGTGGTATGCTTTTGGTGGATGTAAGTTGTAAAGTGTAAGGAAGATGTGAAGTGTAGTGAAGTTGTGAAGTGAGGGGAAGTTGTGAAGTGAAGTTGTGAAGTGAAGAAGTTGTGTAGTTGTGAAGTTGTGTTGTGAAGTCGTGTAAGTAGTGAATAGTTGTTGAAGTCCGTGATAGATTTAGTGTCTAGCTACGAATAGAGACCCGACATCTAGCTTAGTGCGAAATTGATATAACAACATTGTGTACGGTTTTTCTCCGCCTAAAGGGAGGCTTGTTGACTAGTGAAGATAACTCTCGAGGTATTGGTGCCGGATTGAAGTAGGGGGAAGGGTGCTTCCGTAACCGAACCATTATAAATCCATCGTGTCGCGGGTTTGCATTTCCTTTTACTATTTCTTACATTTATACTTGCATTTATCGCTCTATATTTATATTTGCAATGTGTGTTGTGTTCTATATAGTTTTTGATGTGTTTGTGTCACGGATTGATGTGAACATTGATGTGAATATGTATTGTTGGTATAGAATTTATATAAACACTCTTCATATTATATCACGCTTGATCAGTGATTTGATACGAAACATTTTTAAGATTTTAAAAGGAAAACGTATTCACCCTCCTCTACGATTTCCACAAATTATTTTGATCAATCCCGTCCCCCTGAAAAGGTGATAATGAGTCTTATAAGTGGTATCAAGAGCTAACCGAGGGTGTTTTGTTATTGTGTTGTGTTGTTTCATGCTTATAGCTTATTTTCAGCTTATTTTTCATGGCTTATTCTTGCCAAAAAGGGCCCACAGGGCCTGATTTTTTTGTGTTGTTGTGTGTTTTGTTGAGAAAAGCTCCCTATTTTCCTAGTATCTTATTAGTTCTTATTGTCTACCAAAAGGAAGTTGGGCTTATTGGTGGTTTACTGACTGATTTGAGCTTATTTATAAGTTCTCTTGTCTCGGCTTATCTTGGTTTGGCTTATTTTAAGTTTTTATGGTTGTTAAACAGCTTTTTCAAGCTTATTTTAGTCCTTGTTTGAAGCTTAAAGTAAATAAGAAAAGACATCTATTATTTTTGAAAAAGTACATTTAAAAAAAAAGGGACAAGTTGCAGTTTGGCTGTACAGTTGCGGTTTGATGATTTTGGGTTGCGGTTTTGCAGTGTAAACCTGCGGTTTAAGCTCTCAAAGTTGCGGGTTGACCATAAACGAACCTGCGGTTTGACCAGACTAGAAGTGCGGTTTGGTCAAACAACAAACTACGGTTTGACCAACAACAATCTACGGTTTGACCACAAGTTGAGTATAACAAGCCGCAATTTTTATCAATGTAATTATCCATCTATTAAATTAGATGCACTATATCATCCATCTATTAAATTAGATGCACTATATATACCACCTTTATACAGGGAATTTTTTTGCTTTATCTCATTATGCAACGTAACTTGCATTTCTAAAGTAAACTAGCTTACACAACCTCAACCAATGCTATCTATATCTATGTTTACATCATGTAAACATCCTAATATGTCAAGTCAATATCTTAATATCATTTTTACCAAGTACATTATCCATTTAACGTACTTTTCAAAACGTTATATCAAAACAAGCATTAAATGTTAACGTTTACATCAAAACCCTAACTATATGTACTGAATACATATAAAAAAGAATGTAACAACCCTTTGAAGAATGTGTATATACAATATCACAAAATTTGAATACCTGTTTCCCTACTAAAATCAAGTTACAACTTTCTAAAGCACAATGTACAAGTTAATCATGCCTAAAAACCTAATTAGGTTATTTAAGCTCCTAAACTATGTTTAAACTTTACACCACTTTAGCACAAGGTACAAGCACTCAATACACAATATTTAAACACTTTTCCTTCTCTAATCTCAGCTCCTACACTAACCCTAAAACCTTAATCCTAAACCCAAAAACCCTAGCAAACCCGTTACGCCCTTAAACTAGTTCATAGTTTTTAGAAATCTGATCCGTTGAAAAAACATAGGATCTGGAAAAAATCAATAGGCTTTGGGTATTAAGTGAAAATACTAGGTTGTAGCCCTATGTATTTTGATCATTTTTCCGGTTGACTCAACCCGATTCGACGTCGGATGAATTAGTTATAGCCGAAATGGCAAAGGTGCGCAGATTCTGTACACCTGTAGTAAACGGCTAATATCTCTAGATTTTTGTATAATAACCCATAAATATGTGAAACTAAAAGTTTTAGAGGACTCAAATATCTAACCATGCTCACTGGTTTGAGCTTTATCGGAGTTACAGTTTGTAAATGGCAACCATTTTACCGAGACTGATGTTGGCTGTCCAAAAACAACGATGTATAAACTAAGTAAACACCTCAAGCTCCTCCATGACTCACCGCCACCTTCATCATCATGACCTCACCACCACATCACCATCACTCCAGCACCTTACAAGCACCTCCATCACCACCTTGTCACCCAACTTGGCCACCAAGTCTCCAAAACCCCTAGTCATCACCCTAACTTCACCATCTTCTTCCACCTTGCTAAGCTACACCTCTAGCCCTCAAGAGTCATCACCATAGCTGTCATTAGTTATCTATCTACAGCTCTTGACACCTTTCATAGCTAAAACTTGGGCACCAAGGGTTTTCACCCCTATAAATAGCCGAATTCAAGCAACCATTCAAATCACACCTAAAATTTCCATTCAATACCAACAATGTGAATTCTAACTCAGACCAAGAAGGATCAAGTGAAGTCCCTAAGCTCAGAATAGAAGCCAAAAATCAAGAAAAAGGATCCCTTGAAGTCGTTACTAGGCGTACGAACCCGAAAACCCCATTTCGACCCATTTCTAGCTCAAGTAAGCTTAGTTCTTGTTCAATAAGCTTATAATCTGTATTAGAATGTTCATAATACTCTTAATATCATATATAAACTCTTGTTTGAAGCTTTGAATCCTCAAACCCATGAGTTTTTAGTAAAAACCCTAAAAACGACCCGTTTTGATTTTCTAGCTAACGAATCATTTTTCTAAACTTTTGTTACGTTAGAACATCTTATTTTAGCTTATTCTAATAAGCTATAACATACAAATATCATTTAGAATCCTAAATTAAGTTTACATGGCTTTTTGGACTTGTTTTGTAAAAGTTTTCATGCATAAGGGTATATATCGTAACTTTCTAAAAATTATAGCTAAAGGGGCTGAAAATGTCATTATTCCAAAGTTATAACTATGAGGGGTTGTTTTCCCAAATTCTAAAGTTAAAGGTTAGATATATATATATATATATATACTTAAAGGACTAAACTTGTAAGAAGTACTAACAACCAGGGTATAAACTGTCTTCCATTTTTGAAATCGATAAAAATATCAAATGAAAGTATTATTTATTATGACAAAAATATAAAATATATATAAATATATTAAGTACTCGATTTTGTAAGAAACCCGACACTTTTGTCGTATTAATCAACGTCGTACGCATTTTAAATCAGTTACGTTTATAAATATTTAACGTAACATAACATCTGACTAACTTTTGAAGAAAACTTATAATCCCTTATCGTATCACGGTACAAGGGAATTTCCAAGTGAGGGGTGATCCCATGTTGGGTATTTTTTGACGAGTTTTCTGTGTTTATGATTTAAAGTGCACTGGTCAGACTCACACAAGTACTGGGCGTGGCCACCCCTGAATTATATAGCCCTAATATTGAGTACAATAACCATAACCTCATCAAATCAAAGTAAACTTAAACTTTTATGAATTTTTAGAAACATAAACCATCACACAAGACCTTTACAAATTACACCATTTTTGTGCATGACGAATCCGTTACTTTCACTCGATATACTTTTGCCATTTAATCAGACTTTCCCTGTTAAGGTGAGTTCTTAGCCTCACTTTTAAATCTCTTGAATGTTTTCATAAACCCGTGAGGGGGATACATGCTATAAACTATGAATACAAGTTTTTTCTAAATGTATGCTATCATAATAATTATTTGCTTTGATCAAGTCCCGATTTTATGCCAAAAGAACCCTACCAAGGACCATTTTAAGTACTTGCGAGTTGTAACGCGAATATTGTGGATAGGCCTATTGGGATTGACGAATCTCGTTTGTGGATAGGTAACCTATTTGAATTTCATAGGTATATGACAATTACTTACACCGGGGGCCATTATCATTATATATATCATTATTGATATATACACAAGTCAGTTTGTGTGCCATGAGCTTAGACGCAATAATACACTATTAATACTGTTTTCCATAATAATTGTACTCATTACAATTATCACTATTTTTGGGTGTATATCAACGTAACCCACTATCTATGATGACTTATATTCACACTATTTATCATAAACTTATGAATTTCACTCAACCATTGTGTTGACCTTTTTAGCATGTTTATCTCAGGTAATTGAGCAAACTATGACGCGGAGTGGCATGGACTAAAGATGGCTAAACTGTTATCATTCAACTTTATGTTTTCCTGTAGATTTTGGGACCTCTGTTTGTAAAAACTCTGATGAATAAATGAATGATAACATCTTTTTGCAAAATGTCTCTTTATGAGTCATTTTCTATGATTATGACTGTTGTACTATGAAGTAATACCCCAGATTAGCTTCCGCTGCTATATTTATCAAAATGGGGGTGTTACAGATTGGTATCAGTGCCATGGTTATAGAGAACAAGGTTAAAACCTTAACTATCACTACTTTTCTTCTTCTAGCCAAGAAAGCCCTCCGTGCCACTGCATTTCCCGGTATGTAAAGATACATAACTACTATACTATTATATAAATAACTTATGTTATTTCCACCGGGTTGTTACACAGTTATGTCTTCATCTAACCACCCTATTATCGTCCCATCCGATTCCGATATTGAGAGCATTGTTCCACTACAAATGTTCCATGACTATTTTCCTAGCACACTGGGAAACACAACTGCCTGACTCTTCAAATGATTTAACTAAGTAACTTTTGTCCAACTAGTCCTTCTCACCTTTACATGATGTATCCGTAATATGGAGCTCAAAGCAAAATATGAATCTAATGATAATGAATTACCTATTTCTCTACTTCAAGCTCATATTGCTCCACCAACTGTTGTGTCTCCATCTCCAGTGTTATCACTATCACCAATGTTTGATTCTTGAGATTTCTTTCCTCCTAAGGAGATTTCACCACCTAAAGACGTTGGGACTCCTATTGAATCACCCATTCCAATATCTCCATCTTCATCAGTAGGATCTTCATCACCAGTTAGGTCAACTAAACCACCACCAGACTATCCCTTTAATAAGTCTATCTTCGCAGAGTTAGATAACTCATTATGGATCATACCGCGACCACTTGAAGGTGAACCAGTCCCTCAGAAGAATCTAAAGAGTATCAGATGCTTGTGAAAGTATTCATCTCGGAATGATCATTGAGAATATCACCAAGTTTGTCATTGAGTTAGAAGAGTAGAGAAGAGTAAGTTGATAGAGAGTA
Organism: Tanacetum coccineum; assembly: GCA_026074375.1. Lineage (NCBI taxonomy): Eukaryota > Viridiplantae > Streptophyta > Magnoliopsida > Asterales > Asteraceae > Tanacetum > Tanacetum coccineum. The sequence continues at coordinate 44,250 of BQNB010015815.1, forward strand.
CAAGGGTACTTCAGAACAAGATCCAAGAACTCAAAAACAACAAGGGAGAACCACCAGATTAGATCTGTGTCATTTACAACTTTCTAGAATCCAACCACTAGATGTATGGTATAAATAATGACACTTGTCAAATTTTGTAGTAAAGTATATATATACAAGATATTTATAACAATGTGATTCCGTTTATACCTCTTATGTTTCATACTACCAATTGTTGTTTATTACGAGATTGACTATCCTATATCATGTAGTATGATGACTCATATCTTTATCCGAGATTACTATGATTCTTTTACCATCCGATTTTATCAAACCTTTAAACACTAAGCCTCCTATTGGATCACTCACTCCATTATCTCCGTATCTATCTCTGGAAGTCTTAAATTCCAAAATTTCCGTTGTATCCTGCAATGTATTACTAAAGAATGATCACAAGTCTTTACATTATACCTTAACTTGTGATATGACTATATCATTTTATGAATTCTTATCATGTGTTGTCTTGATAGATGCCTCCCAAGAGAACATCAACATCTACAGCACCAGCTATGACTCAGGCTGCCATCCGGTAACTAGTTGCTGATAGTGTTGCTACTGCTCTGGAAGCACAAGCTGCTACTATGGCAAATACTGACAATCCTAATAGGAACACCGAACCAAGAGAAACTCCTGTAGCAAAAAGAGGAAACTATAAAGAGTTCATAAGCTGTCAACCTTTCACTTTCTTTGTAGGGGAAGGATCTGCCCAGACTCATTCCGTATTGGTTTGAACAACTAATCAATTGTTTTTCCTCGTAGCAACTTTGCCCGAGGAAAACAAATGTAAACATCTAGCTACTGGTACTTTAACCGATGATGGCCTTGTCCTTAGGTGGAATGCATATGCCCAAGCCAATTGGGATATAACCAAGCCAATAGGATCACCTAGACTGAATTGAAAAGGCTCTTAACCAATAAGTATTGCCCTCGAACTGAAGACAAGAAAATGAAACGAATTTACAACTTGTGTTTGAAGAGGAAATGATCTTAAGACTTACATTAGAAGATTCCAGGAATTGGCAGTTTTATGCCCAAACATAGTGCCAAATTATGAGAAACTCATTAAAGTCTTCATTCGGGGATTACCCAAAAGTATTGAAGGAAATGTTACCAAGCTTCAAAAGCAACAAACCTTTGAAGAAGCCATTTACCAAAACCCAGAGATTGTGGAGCAGTAATAAAACAATACATCTCACACAGACACAAGAATCATAAACGAAAGTTTGAGGATAGAAGAAACACCACCCATAACAACAACTACCCCAATGATCGCAACAACAATAACCACTCTAACAATCGCAACAATAACAACTACCAAGATAACAACAACAATAACAACCGTAACAATGATTACCACCAACAGCAGAATAGAAGGCAAGAAACCTTCAGGACTTATACTGCCACCAATGGGTATACTGGAAATCATCCCTTGTGTAAAAGATGCACCATGCATCACATAAGACCTTGCACTGTCAAGTGTTAGACTTGCAACAAGATAGGTCATCTGACCAAGAACTGTAGAAACAAAAGACCAGCCACTGTAAACAACGCTGACAACCAGTACGTAACATGTAAATGCCCGTGGAGATAAATGACATTATGCAAAACAATGCTTAAAAAGCAAACAACAGAGGCCTTAGGGAGCATACTTACTAAAGACAAGATTGCTTTTGTTCAGCTTTAGGATTACACCCCTAGAAATAACTCTCGAGGATATTCAAGTTCGCCACCAATTATATATGAAGGATCTTCTGAAACACACTTCATAAGTTTAAAAACCCCAAACACCAAGCTACTATCCTTGTCATTTGTTGCTTTTATCTAGAATCCTACCACACGACACGTAGCGTAACTGTCAACACTCTTAAAGTTTTGGTGATGTAAGATATGTAAGATAAAGTTATCCATGAAATAATAAAGTGGTGATTTCGTTACACCTTGTTATCTGATGATATCAAACTCGACTTCGTTTGTCAATCCCGTTAGTTCTATTATATTCAACTCTAAATACTCGCCTCATACATTTGAAACACTTATGCAACAACAAAGATCCTAGACTGATAATATGGGCATCTGTGCAATTAATGTCTCATTACTCTTCCCGTTGCTTCTTATGACTTTGAAAAATCATATCATCTTCTACACATCACCATTTTGATATCATGTTTTATGCTTAGGTAGGATGATTTATAATCGTCTTATTGAAATGAATTAGGAAGCTTCTTCATTTGAATAAGGAAATTATAAATTACCGAACTATAAATTTATAATTTCTCAGTTACAAGGATCGGGACGCCTTACTTATTATGTAAGTGACAAATAATAAATGAGTAGGCTTTAAGTCTACGGCAGTTTGTACGTAAAACATTCTTTCAGTCATGTAAACCGTTTGGTAACGAACAAATCCCTTACTTGCCTGAAATCAATTGTCAAATTACCCTCATAAGAATGAAATCTCTAGAACTTTTACTCTCATCATTCTACTAAAATCTCGGGACGCAGTTTCTTCTAAGGATGGGGAACTATAACAACACGCAATTTTCATCAATGTAATTATCCATCTATTAAATTAGATGCACTATATCATCCATATATTAAATTAGATGCACTATATATACCACCTTTATACAAGGATTTTTTTTGCTTTATCTCATTATGCAACGTAACTTGCATCTCTAAAGTAAACGAGCCCACACAACCTCAACTAATGCTATCTATATCTATGTTTACATCATGTAAACATCCTAATATGTCAAGTCAATATCTTAATATCATTTTTACCAAGTACATTATCCATTTAACGTACTTTTCAAAACGTTATATCAAAACAAGCATTAAACGTTAACGTTTACATCAAAACCCTAACTATATGTAATGTATACATATAAAATGAATGTACAAGCCTTTAAAGCATATGTACAAGTATCAATAAACAACATTTGAATATCTTTTCCCTCCTAAATCAAGTTACAACTTTCTAAAGCACAATGTACAAGCTAATCATGCCTAAAAACCTAATTAGGTCATTTAAGCTCCTAAACCATGTTTAAACTTTACACCACTTTAGCACAAGGTACAAGCACTCAATACACAATATTTAAACACCTTTCCCTCTCTAATCTCAGCTCCTACACTAACCCTAAAACCTTAATCCTAAACCCGAAAACCCTAGCAAACCCGTTACGCCCTTAAACTAGTTCATAGTTTTCAGAAATATGATCCATTGATAAAACATAGGATCTGGGAAAATTCAATAGGCTTTGGGTATTAAGTGAAAATACTAGTTGTAGCCCTATATTTTGTGATCATTTTTCCGGTTGACTCAACCCGATTCGACGTCGAATGAATTAGTTATAGCCGAAATGGCAAAGGTGTGCAGATTCTGCACACCTATAGTAAACAGCTAATATCTCTAGATTTTTGTATAGTAACCCCTAAATATGTAAAACTAAAAGTTGTAGAGGACTTAAATATCTAACCATGCTCACTGGTTTGAGCTTCATCGTAGTAATATTTGTAATGGCAACCATTTATACCGAGACTGGCGGTGGGGTTTGGCTGTCCAAAAACAGCCATGTATAAACTAAGTAAACACCTCAAGCTCCTCCATGACTCACCACCACCTTCATCACCATGACCTCACCACCACATCATCATCATTCCAGCACCTTACAAGCACCTCCATGACCACCTTGTTACCCAACTTGGCCACCAAGTCTCCAAAACCCCTAGTCATCACCCTAACTTCACCATCTTCTTCCACCTTGCTAAGCTACACCTCTAGCCCTCAAGAGTTATCACCATAGCTGTCATTAGTCATCTATCTATAGCTCTTGACACCTTTCATAGCTAAAACTTGGGCACCAAGGGTTTTCACCCCTATATATAGCCGAATTCAAGCAACCATTCAAATCACACCTCAAATTTCATCATATACAACAATGGAGTCTTAAATCAGACCAAGAAGGAGCAAGTGAAGTCCCTAAGCTCAAAATAGAAGCCAAGAATCAAGAAAAAGGAGCCCTTGAAGTCGTCACTAGGTGTACGAACCCGAAACCCCATTTCGACCCATTTCTAGCTCAAGTAAGCTTAGTTTTTGTTCAATAAGCTTATAATTTGTATTAGAATGTTCATAATACTCTTAAGATCATATATAAACTCTTTTTTGAAGCTTTGAATCCTCAAACCCATGTGTTTTAAGTAAAAACCCTAAAAACGATCCGTTTTGATTTTCTAGCTAACGAATCATTTTTCTAAACTTTTTGTTACGTTAGAACATCTTATTTTAGCTTATTCTAATAAGCTATAACCTGAAAATATCATTTGGAATCCTAAATTAAGCTTACATGGCTTTTTGGACTTGTTTTGTAAAAGTTTTCATGCATAAGGGTATATATCGTAACTTTCTGAAAACTATAACCAAAGGGGCTGAAAATGTCATTAATCCCAATGTAAAACTATGATGGGATGGTATTGCAAAGTTCTAAGTTAAAGATTTGATATATATATACTTAAAGGACTAAACTTGTAAAAGTCTAAAAACCAGGGGTATATACTGTCATTTTTGTATTCTTGAAAATATAAAATATAATATTTTATACAAATTATAAAAATAGATATAAATATTATAAGACTCGATTTTGTTAAAACCCGACACATATGTCCTTTATTAACAACGACGAGCCGCATTTTAAAAGTCAATTACATTATATAATTAACGAAATTATCATCGACGTAACTTTGTGTAAGGGCAATTTATTACAGTAATCTTATCGTATCACGTTACAAGGGAATTTCTTGTGAGGGGTTCCATTTGGGTATTTGTTTTAACAAGTTTGCTGGGTTTACGATTTAAAGTGCTCTGGCTCCTCAAACAATACTGCGTGGCCTCTGAATTATGATAGCCCGAACAATGATACAATATTCCATAAATTAATCAAATCAAAGTAATACGTTAAACTTTATGAAGTTTTGAAACATAAACCATCACACTAAGACTTGGCATATTACACCAGGTTGCGTGAGGAAGCCGTTACTTTCACTCGATATACTTTTGCCATTTAATCAGACTTTCCCTGTTAAGGTGAGTTCATAGCCTCACTTTTAAATCTCTTGAATGTTTTCATAAACACGTGAGGGGGATACATGCTATAAACTATGAATACAAGTGTTTTCTAAATGTATGCTATCATAATATATTATTGCTTGTGATCTAAGTCCCTTTATGCCAAAAGACCCCACTATCATGGACCATTAATCACTTGCGAGTGAATGCGAATATTGTGGATAGGCCTATTAGGATTGACGAATCCTGTTTCTGTTAGCCGGATAGGTAACCAAACACACAATATTTGAATCTTATAGGTATATGGCAATTACCTACACCGGGGGCCATTATCATTATATATATCATTATTGATATATACACAAGTCAGTTTGTGTGCCATGAGCTTAGACGCAATAATACACTATTAAACTATTTTTCATAATAATTGTACTCATTGTAATTATCACTATTTTTGGGTTTATAACAATGTAACTCACTATCTATAATAATTGTATTCACACTATTTATCATAAACCTATGAATTTCACTCAACCATTGTGTTGACCTTTTTAGCATGTTTATCTCAGATAATTGAGCAAACTATGGCACAGAGTGGCATGAACTAAAGATGGATAAACTGTTATCATTCAACTTTATTTTTTCTGTAGATTTTGGGACCTCTATTTGTAAAAACTATGATGAATAAATGAATGATAACATCTTTTTCCAAAACGTCTCTTTATGAGTTATTTTATATTATTATGACTGTTGTACTATGAAGTAATACCCCAGATTAGCTTCCGCTGCTATATTTATCAAAATGGGGGTGTTACATTGAGTTGCGGTTTGAGATCCCATGACTCAGACCGAGTCGACTCGGTAATTATCGAGTTGACCAGGTCAACTCAGTCAACTGAGTCAGCCAAGTCAAGGTCAAAGAAATAGAACAAAAAAGAAGACTTAAAGACAGACAGACTCGATTAAACATCATCAACAACAACAACATCACAACATCAACAACAGCCAAGCCCAATACTAACCCATCGTCACGATATCATTCAAGCCCAACAACAAATCTAACAATCTAATCCTATTCCCATCGTCACATATAATTATCAACACCATCTTCTAATCTATCCTATCTCCATCTTCAACATGACTCAAATTACATTAGAAAAGATCTCAGATATTATGTTCGTGTGTATATCAAGATTATTACAGTCCTTTTATAGATCCGAACACACGAAAATATATTTCGTCATTGATATGTGAAGGTATAACTTCTTTTAATTTTCAAAAATAAAGATTGAGGTATAATAATTATGTTACACTCAACCTTGGTTTCGTTCACAAGCCACACAAAATCATAAGATAAACCTACCCGAGACCTCCTCATAGAGACCTTGAAGACGTGTTGTGCTCGATTTGAAAAAGATGAAAGGTGCTTCTAGTTTGATTTAAGATAACAAATACAATAGAATGGTTTTGAGAGTGTATGACTGCGTCATCTTATTTGTTTAAATATTTCAGAGGACGGAAAGTTTGTCATAAATTAAGGATGTGAGAGATGGGGGCGGTTATGAAGAGTATTAAGGTTTGTGTTGACTTGCACATGTTTTAATGAAATGAGGTTGATTAGGGTTAAGTTAGAAATATATGACCCTATACATTAGGGAAAGTTGTGGATGGACAAGGGCCGAGTATAAGTTGTTCAAAGTGGGCCGAGTATTCACAAAAACCATAGGCTGAGTTTATGTAATGGATGGGCTAGAATATAATTCAATAGTATGCTAAGGTTTTTGATTATTGGGCTGCTAAAATGTTAATTGAAGTGTGTTAGTTTTTCGGATTGAGCTGGGTATTAAAACAATATCATGTCGGGTAAAGTGTAGATGATCGGGTTTTATTCCTTGGACGGGCTGTGGTGATGTTAGAATATTTTTTGAGCGGATATCCGTTAACGATCATAACACATAAAAAAATCACAACAACAACACAACAAACACAATACATTACACTAAAAATAATCGTTATCAAAATTCACCTTCACTCTTAAAGGCTATTATTGAATTTTTATGACTATGGAGTTTTTCTACGATGTTACCTAAATCCTTATTCTTATAATGAAACACCCAACTTTTTCCACCAACCTCCACAGCACCAATACGAGACATACTCATGTAAGTTGTGTGGAGGTAGTCCTCACTATGGATTTGATTGCCAAACACGGACCCCGCTTGTCTATAAGTAGGACTCGTGAAGCAATCAAACCTTTAGTAATGACCAATCTCGATATTATTATACGTGTCCGATACAACAGTACTACTGTTGTATGTTCTGTGGAGGTCACATGTAAACTCTTCTAAACCAGAGAATGACATATCAGGTTCTCCCATATAGTGAGTTAAATCGAACTGATTTGATCAAACAGGTGATTGAGCAATTTAATATGAATCAAGAACAATTTAACTTAAATCAAGTTAAACTTGAAGAATTGCAGGCTGAATTGAATCATAATTAGGAGATGCTGAGCCTTAGAAATTCTAACCATGATCCTCCTGTTGACTTATATGATCATTGGGGGAGAAACAATGATATTGAGGTGACTCTTGACAAGGAGCAATTTCTAAGTGATCATTATATCACTCATGTCACACCTTTTGCATACCCACCACCCCCACCTTTCTTAGCTACCATAGAACCTTTAGACATCATCTTATTGGGGGATGAGGTTATTAGTACTACTCCCGCAAGGGAAAATAACGAATTCATAATGTCTAGTGTTGATGATTTTGTCCCAATACCATGGGAGTCTAAGGTGACATTGGTTAGTATTGATTTAGAGTGTGGTATGCCCATTGATACACCCCTCGCTCTACCTAGTTGTTTTGGGAGATGAAAAGATTGACTTACTTTTAAGAGATAATTTAGATACCCTCTTAACGGGGGATAGGGAAATTGACTTCAATCCTAGTCAGTACATAGAAGAACTAGAACGTTTGCTAGCCAATGACCCTGTTCTTGTCCTAAGGGTGTTTGATGAACCTTTAGGTAATTTTGATTCGATGTCTAGATCAATTAAGACTGGTGATCTTATTTTGGAAGAGCTCACCACTAAGATCGGCCTAGACAATTCAATTCCAACTAAAATTGATGATGGGTATTACGATTTAGAGGGTGACATTCTTTATTTTGAACAATTGCTTAATGAAGATACATCTTCCGATTTACCTCCAACATTGTTACCTACATAGTCCTCCTTACTAGTTCCACCACTTCCCAATTCTAAGCAAACCTGCTTAAGGGAAGTGGAAAGATTTAATCCATTCTTCTCCCTGACACAGTCAGGTGATATAACGTGGGTGATGGAGAAACCTTCTTATAGGTTTCCTCATATGCCATTACCCTATCAGGTGGCATACTCACCTAAGGTGGAGATGTATCGTTATTTCCATCCTCACCTCACATCGGGTGATGTATTTGACCATGGACCTAGAATTAAATAACCTTAGAGTCAAGCTAGAGACTCGAACAAAAACAAGCACTTCTTGGCAGGCAACCCGTGTTCTCTATCTCTTTCTATTTTCTTAGTAGTATAATAATATAGTAGTAATATAATAATTGTGGGGGAGTGCTTCTCTCCATGTTGTGTTTTGTGGTGCCTGTTTTTGCTTGCAGGATTCCCTATGATCGTGAAGATCTTCGTGCTTGTTTTCAATCCTCCAATCACTCAGTCTCTGATCATTTTCATGTTTATATCTAGGGAAATCTTCTATCCTGATCATATACTTTATATAAACGTATTATACTATCTATATATATATTATAATATATATTGTATATATATATATATATATATATATATATATATATATATATATATATATATATATATATATATATCTGATTTTGTTTCCCCTTTCACACTTGGAATTTTAAGCATTTTCCTTTTTCGTTCTTAAGTGTGGGGGTGACACCTAACATTTTTGAACATTAAGGCCAATGTTCAGTTCTAAGTGTGGGGAGGGGCGGGGGGGGGGGGGGATTTCTATCGAAATTGATCATAACTGTGCCTGTCTGTGCCCCATGCAACCCCGTTTTAACCAAAATATTTCTTTCTTTTATATTTAGAAAAAGATGATAAAAATGACTCGCAAAATGTTAGAAATAGAAATGTTACAAATAAGTAGGCCTGTAGGTTAGAACTAAGGAGAATTTTGACTTGACCAAGTATTACACTCTAGCTTTCCCTTTAGCTTTCGAGACTAAGCGTTTACAAGACTTTAAAATTTTGCAAAGAACAAAAAATGATAGAGTTAAATATAAGTTAGGTGCTAAGCGTGGAGTAGTTGGATCTCTTTAGAGCTCATAAAGCTTAATTGTGGTTTTTTGCTCCCATCAGCTAAATAAACGAAATAAAATAATTTTCAATAAATAAAGTTGATTTGGTTTTTGTGATTCTTAGTTTGACCCCTTCTTAGAGATTCCTTCTGATGAAAGTAAGGTACACATCGAGGTTATGTCAGTGTTGTAGGGAAATCGGCTACCGATTCCTGACGGCTCGCTCCCGTTATCTATGTAGTTAAAAGACCACAAGACTTGAAATTTGGCTATAATAATAATAATAATAATAATAATAATAATAATATACTAAACTAAAGCTAAAAAAAGACCACTGTCTCCTATCAGTTCGCTCCCGATGTTGCAGTCGTTTAAAGGGTGGAAGTAATAATAATAATAAAAATCCGAGACTGATAAAAGTTTGATGTTTCCTGTCGGTTCGCTCCTGATGTCTCAGTCTTCAAAAAGGTCGAGGAAATTACCGAGGTCGAAATAAGACTACTGTTTCTGGTCGGTTCGCTCCCGATGTTGCAGTTGTTTAAAGGACCGAGGGCTAATAATGTTGCAATAATAATAATAATAAAGCCAAATTTTGACTTCGGGGTTATCTAAATAACGCCTCCGTCTCTTGACTCGTACTTGAGTTGTTTCAGATGAAATAAAAAGGATAACCCCTAAATCATGCAAAATTAGAACCTTAATGTGGACCTTATTCTTAGCGTATCGTCTCTTTAGGAAAGGATTTAAAACTAATTATGGTTTAAACCGGTTTCCTTTATATAAGTAAGGCCATAATTTATTAAAATAAGTGATCTCGTTTCACATTATATTTTCCGAATAAGATCCGTAGAGGAATTAGGAATAAGGGAGAGAAAAGTAGTCGTTTACACAATTAGCATTTATGAGTAGTGCTAGCATCTAATCTTATATTTAGTTGTGGTTTCGTTTTAAGCTTGGGTTGGGGATTGTGAAAATCAAGGATGACGAACTCCCATTCTTTAAGCCCTTTAAATAATTCTATTAAAATTTTATCTATTAATTAATAAGCGGTTAAACCGGGGCGTTTTCGAAACAAATGATTTGTATACCCCCTTGATGGACCTTTTCTATTCTTGTTTAATGTGAGGGGTTATTAAGTTAAGTGGGGTTAAATTATTTCTTTCCGAGCGTGAATTATAAACATTATGTGTGGGACCAACAACGACTTAGTGTAGGGGAATTTGATGTGTGCTTAAACACACATCGTTTTTACCCCAGAAAACACTATAAAATGGACTAATAACCATGAAATATGCTTAATTATATTGCAAATATGTTTGGATTGTGTTATTATGTCTTGTAGGTACAAAGGATTGAAAATGAAGCAAAAATGGTGACTTTCGGTTAAGATTTAACGTCATTTACGTGTTTCTCGAGATCAATACGAAGTCAGAAAAATTCCTCGAGCATGCCATTAGAAAGAGCATGAAAAACCGAGTCCGACGGTGTCCTCATCTCTTATTGGGCCGGCCCGACACCATTTATATAGGTCAGACCGAACCATACTTACTAAAGACTCATGGTTTAACTACACATCCAGCCCATGATAAACAAAAGTAACTCGGCCCAATTCCTTCACCTTATTTGTAACACCCCTAAAAATGGGTCGCAGCGGAATATGTTTTCGGGAGCGTTACTTCATAATTACTCAAGTCATGAGAGAACGACCTCTAACTGTGTCGTTTAAAAAGTAATCTTGTATTGTTTAGACTCCAATGCACATCAAGTATGTCAAGTAGCTTGTTAACCTGAGAAAAACATGCTTAAAAGTGTCAACATAAAGTTGGTGAGTTCATAGGTTTTTGTAAGTATAAATGTTGAACCACAGTTTTGTAAAGTATGTATGACCGTTCCAATCCATGTATGTTCCTCAAAAATGTATGTATGAATGTTGGAAATCAAAGAGTTGTAAAGCATGCATGACCATTTAAATCTCCAAATAGTCACCAAATCGTATGTATGAGTGTTGTAATTCAAAGAGTTGTAAAATATGCATGACTATTTCAATCCCCAAAAAGTCACAAAAGTTATGTATGGCTGGACCGCCATTGTTCAAGGTATGTATTACCACTTTATTCAAGGCAACGTAAATATTTATGTGTGTATAAAACAATAATTACGATCACTCTAAGTTCATGAAACTGCTGTGTAGACTCATATATATGCCACTTTATTCAAGGCACCGTAATTGTTCATGTTCGTGTAAATGTTGTGCTCCGACATGATATAACGTTCGTTTGCCCGGTGCTAGCTACTCACCCGAACAGGACTGTAACACCCGAATAGATCTATTTCATAACATTCGCGCTCACCCTCCAGGTAATTCACAATTCAATCTGCTTAAGCTAATCCGTAAGAATTTGGGTAAAAGTAAAGTAATGTCCTTGTTTTAAAAAATGAAGTGAAACAAGCAAAGTATTTCTCCCAAAATAAGTAATTGAGTGTGTAGATCAGTTTGTAAAACTCCCAAATATAAATGACATGTTTTAAATTCCAACCCCATTCATGTACAAATGAGTTGGTAACAAGATGTTTCTTCACCCAAAGTTGTAAAGTATATATAAAATAAGTAAAACATGGGGCTATAAACTCACCTTGAGTGAATGGATAGCAAGTATATTAGAAAATGCATCATGTAAGTGTCTGAATGCAACCTAATTAATTATAGGTCATATGAGTACTAAGTACTTTAAATAAATAAGACCACATATAATTCTATATAGCTACATCACCATCTAATTGTATTTGTGAAATAATATTTAAATCGCATTTGATAAATAATAACCATGTATTTGTACTCGTATAATCGTATAAATAGTTCAATCGCCTTTGCAAAAAAATATTTATAAGGTTTAAAACATGTATAAATTTTATTTAAGTGATTCTAAAATGTGTTTGCATTTTTTTTATTAAAACCGAACAACAGCTTTTCATGTCATGATAATTGTGTATAAGTATAAACATAGTGCGATCTTACTCGTTTTTTATTGGTTTTGTACGTTTCTTTATGTCCAGCTTTTGTATTAAGAGATGTATCCAAAATTACTATTTCATACTTGAGACCACTGGTGAACAGTACTTTTTACTGCTCATACACTTTTATAAATTTATTTTTTATAAACTTAATTTTTGTATGTTCTTTATGTCCACGCTTTTGTATTTAAGAGATGTATCAAAATATTAAATTTTTATATTTTGAGTCCACTGGTGAACAGTACTTTTTACTGTTTATACACTTTTATAAATTTATTTTTATAAAATTATTTTTATAAAAGTATTTATTATCGTAAACTTGTGAAATTCATAACTCCTTCATTATTGATCTAAAAATTATGATTTTTAATGTTTTAGAATCCTAAAAATACATACTTTCTGTGAAAAATAATCATCCATTTTATCAGAAGTGAAATCCAATAAGTTTTTATAAAATTTCTTTTATAAAAGCATTAATTATTGTATAACTTACAAATGACGTATCTTCTTCGTTATAACTCGGTTTTCAAGTTCCTTATATGCCTACGATCCTTGTAACATGTGGTATTTGATTAAAATATTAAATGAATACTTTATTTTTCGAATTTGATCAGACCCTTTAAGATTTTTACATAAAATGTGTTTAAAACTTGTTTTTATAACTTTTTAGTTTAGTAACTTTGTTACAAGTCCTCTACCATGGCTTATACCACATGTATTATATACTTAAGGTCCTTAGTCCATTATTTGTCTAAATATTGTCTAAAAATCATAAGATCCACAAGTCTACATACTTATTTGTTCATAAACTTTAATAAGTACACTTTTAAGGTAACTAATTTATATATACTTTTTATACGTAAACCACACTTGTACAAATACTTATATTTCCATCCCACATGATATTAACATCCATATAACATATGTAAAAGTATATCATACCATGCTCACAAGTAAAAATCTATGTTTCATGTAAATAAGTTTCCTAGATGGTGATTAACTACATAGTCATTATATATACATAAAATCATGAATGTAAAGAGATTAAAGTTTTTAGATAACCTTAATATTAAGTATGATGATGAACAATAATGTCTAAACCCTTGTTTAGCAAACAAACACTAGCTTCCAAGTCTTAGAAAACCCTAATCCAAAGAAAACCCTTACAAACCCTAAACTAAGCCTTCAAACCTTCTTGGTATACCTTAGATATGTTGTTAGAATACTTGTATGTGTTGTAAATAAATTCTATATGGATTATTTAGGGTTTTGGTGTTTGGCCATGGGATAGGGAGAGAAAACAAGAGAAATGAGTGAAGTTTTTCTTATAGAAATGAAGTGTGTGAAGTTACTTGCATAGTAGGCCTTTTATAGCAAGTCCTAACTAGCTAATGGTTACATTAACTTAACCATGGTTAGATATTGAATGACCATTATGTAAGAAAGGCATGGTTTTGGTGTAAGAAAGAATAGAAGGTGTAAGAACTAGTTGGTAAATGTAAGAAAGTTTGCTTGTAAGTTTATACAACATGTGTTATATTAGAAAGTCTTCAAAATAAATATCTTCCTTGTGCTTTTCTCTATGAATCCGGCCCTATGTATGTATATATAAGGAATTTGTATAATTTTTGAGTATTGGGTATAATTGTGGGTATTTGGTTGATTATAGATAGGTATTGGTGCTTCCGGGTATGCCTAAATGTATTTAATTGCGAAATGTAAACGTTTTACGTGACCAATAAAAAAAATATAAAAAGTTGATTATTACTTTCGTAAAAATAATATATTGCTTGCTTGACGTAAACTTTAATTTGTTTCGTATCCGTTTACGTTGATTGTTGATTTTTAGTTTACGCGATTTAACTTAACGATTAAAATTAAAAGCAAATGCGTAAAAATTTAAAATAAATAGTTGAATATTTAATGACGTAACAGATGTGAAAAGTATTAATTGTTACATTATTGATGTGGCCCATTTCAGAAATGAACAGAAGCCCAAATCCACTTGTTTCTACTTTATCTGTATGCTAGGATAAAAATAGGGAGGAGATCTTAGATAAATCATCTTATCTCGTTTTAATTTTTTTGATCTTATCATTTTTTTATTTTCGTAGAGTAGATAGGAGTAGATTAGTAGCAGTAGGAGTAGATTAGGTTAAATTTCTCTGATGTACTTTTCATTCCAATCATTTATAATAGCATAATTTTAATTTGTAATGATCAATTTGGTTTATTGAAGAAGGTTTCAAAAATGATGTTTGTTAATGATTTGTTGAAGAAGTTTCCAGGTTTAGTGTTTGGTTTCGATTGCTTCTACTTTGCTTTCTCTTATGTTTCATAGATTGTTATAGTTATCGTTGTGGACTTGAGTTTTGGTTCGAGTTAGCTTAACAATAGCTATCTCGACCTTGCTTATATCTGAAAATTTATTGTTTCTTTATATCTCTGCCTATTTGTTCTACTGTCCATCGAATATTTTATTTTGATAGTTTAAGAGTTGGTTCGATTCAGATTCAGTTATTAGCTTAATTTCATTCATCGCTCCGCGCTATTTGGCTATGAAGGTAACTAGCTACCACTCACCAATACTCTAATAAACCTTTATTATAAGCCCACATGAGGAAGTACTCTCTGATCCATGTATTGCATCACTGCCTAAGTCCGTAATAGTACCCATGGGAGTCAATTTGTAACCACATCGCCTCTGCTTGCCCTAGTAGGTTCATAGCAACAAATCAAAGGTTTCAATTTTTCTTTGTTGATACTGAATAGGAATGCAAGGAACATATTTCAAAATGGTACTCCTTTTCTTATGTTATCCTATTTCGTTCAATTGTATTTTTTGAACAAGCAGTTAGAGGGGATAGACAGACCTCAAGATTTCTCCATCAGTTTCACTTCTTCTAAAGTGTTTAACATTCATAGAGGAAGCATAGCACAAAAGTTCTCAATGTTAAGAATTAACTCACTTTCTCCCTTAACTCCATCCATGAATTACATTCCTAGTAAGGGAAAGAAACACTATGCTGACATCAAAAGAAAGAAGGAATAACTATGTGATGATTCTTAAGAGATTATTATGACCAAAAGACATTTCATTGTTCTTACCAACTCAGCATAGCTATTCCCTCCTGAGTAAAAGTACTGCTGTAAGCAAAAGAAGTTACATTGTCCACTAAAGATCAATTTTAACATGATGATCCTGTTAATTTTGATGCATCAATAATCTCTTAGCTAAAACTCCAAGTGAAGATCAAAGGATTGCTTTTGAAGAGGCAAAGCGAGAAATACTATTGCAAAAGGGAAACAAACATGTTTGACAGTACTTCATCACTCTAAGTACTTGCTAATACCCTCCCTCAAGTACTGCTTATGGCAATACAACCTAAACGATTCTGATGATAAGACACCTACAAGTGGAAAACATATAGCTATATGAAGAGACCTCTGACCGAAGAACTTTTTAAATTCTCAATCAGAAATGCTTTCTAATCTCACACAAGATGTCTGAAACAGAACCTATCCCTGATCCCTCTCCCAACCTCGTCCGTTACTAGCACACAGAAAATCCCCTATAATCAAGAAAGGTGTAAATAAGGACCTTATGTCCATGAAGATGGCACAGAGTATATTTGGACTATCACCTGAACACAATACTGAGTGGACATAATCACTCATGGAAACCAAACCACAAACTGATCCTAGCATCGCCTATCAGTATCTGCTCCAAAAAAAAGACTTCACTCCTTGCAGCATACGCAAGACGAAAACATGAGAAAGCCTTCTAATATACTGCTTTCGTCTCTTCTGCCAATAACCTGATAGACATCTTCCCCCCTCAGTTTTCATGATGCTGGAGATGCAAAAGATCCTTTATGGAAAGCCAGAAAAGCAAAGATTGGAGGAAACGAAGCATCAAAGAAGATGCAAAAGAATCTGTTGAACAACAAACAAATTGCAGAACACTTAACTATTGGATCTAGGGAATAACTTAGATTCAGCATATGAAGGGTTTCACCTATACTTAGCATGGCTTGAATTACCATGAGGACTAACTGTGTCCATTGAAGATGCAAACTTGAAGTTTCTAAGAAGCCTACCATCTGTGTGGCATGTATTGGCACCATGATTCGAGGGACAATCCTTAATTTGATGAGTTAGACATTGATGATCCTACAACCACTTAAAGGTGTATGAGCATCATGATTGTAAGGGTTACTAAAATCAAACTCATCAAAACATTGCTTTTTCTGTCCACTGAAGTCAAGGGCAGTACTTGAAACAAAGTACTTGCTGAACCCAGCACTTATCCCAAAAGGATATACCTCAAGACTATCTCTAGCAAGTCCAACTAGCTGCCAAACTGTGTTTCATACACACTCAGATAAATCATAGTGTTTCCTTCTTTGCTAAACAAGCATCTATCGCCACAACTCATGAAGAAGAAGCGGCACCTGCATGCATAAATTGAATGACGAATGCTATGGAACGACATTGTCAATTAACAGAATGGCAAGTGGCAATAGAAAAAACAGCAAGAATAAGGGAAGTTTTAGAGGAAGACAGGAGGAAGTCCATTGACCTCAAGCAACGAATAGGAAATCTACCTTTGATAAGTCAAAAAAATTAGAATGCTTTAACTGTCAACAGTTAGGTCATTTGCTAGAGAGTGTAGATTAGCTAAATACCGAGGAAAACAAAGAAGACAAATGTTCGTATAAAAGAGGATGTGGCTATTGAAGATCAAACTCCAAAAGCCTTGTGGCAACAGACAACAGTGAAGATATTGATTGGACACAAGGAATTTGATGCTGACCCAATGACATATGCTAATATGATGAGCACTTGACTGGAGAGTATGAACAAGGATGATTTGGAAAGCCTAGAGATTGTGATGCGAAGCACAAAAGTGCAACTAATTGGACAAGATGGACATGGTGAGTTTTGACTGGAGCAACAAAGCTGATGATGCACCAATATGCTCTAGCTTTCATGGCTACAAACTCAGAGGTACACCTCATGTTCAAAATGCTATTAAGTCTTATAAACTTGATTGCTTGAAAACTATCAATAAAGAAAGAGATAAAATCAAAGAGCAAGGACTGTGAAATTCTAAGATATCAATGAGCTTAGAGTTCATTAGAAGTTATGCTTAAAAACACATGAAAAGGAAAGTGAAATGCATGGGGTGATTAAGTATGAACATATGGAATATGACTTAAAAAGATAAGGATTTGAACTAGAAGAAAAAACAGAAAGAGGAATTAGATCAAGTCTATAAAAGAAAGAGATGATTTTCAAAGTCAAACTTGAAAAAAATGGCTCAAAAAATGCTTCATACTTCAAAAACGAAGTCCTAAACAAACAAAGATATGTTCGGATAAGTCCTTATATGGTTTTGGGATTAAGTCTAGTAATAGTATGGTAAAGTGACAATTTCATCTGGGGATGAAACGTGACTGAGATCTACGCAATATGAAAGCTTCAAAAGAGAAAAGCGGCCTACAAAGCAGATACCAATCCCCCTAACAGGTACACGATTTTTCCAACCTAGGGCAAAGTCTCCTTTACAGGGATAGATGAACTCAGCCATTAGGAATCAAAGTTGTTAATCAGAAAAACAAACACTGAGTCAAATCAGCAATTGAGATAGAACTAAAGTCATTAATTGACTAGATTGGTTTGATAGTGATGATGAAGAACAGATATTTACCGAGAGTCATAGGAATCTGTTTTAACACAGGAGAAATAGTGAAGAAAAATCCTTTTGAAAACAGTCCCACCAAAAGTCAAACAGTAATTGGTCAAGAATCTAGGACAAAGGGACTTGGGAACAAAGGGGGTAAACTAGTTTTGTATGTTACAGTCCTAATCATCTATTAAGGACTAATGCAATCTTACATGAAAGAACCCTCCGCAACAAACACCCCCAAACCACATAATCTAAGGGAACACAGGGTTCCAAGGGAATCGAGACCGAGTTTTGGAACAACATCCCAAAGAGTAAAACATAAGTAATTTCGCAAGAACTCTAGGAACCCTCACCAAAGGAGATCCATTATTCCATCAGCAGTACTACCAAGGATGGGATTGATAAGTACTATCTTCAGGTGCAACCTCAAAAATCACACAAACAGTAACAGTCAGAAAGTACTGCTAATGTACTTATCAAGGTGCAGGCTCAAAGACTCTAGAGTACCACATGCAGTACTATCACGAAGTACTGATGGACAGTTATTATCCTAGGTATGGATAGGTAGAAGGGACCTAGAAATCTCAAGATACTTCACCATCAATCGAGGTCTTCCTACCACAAGGACTCCACAACGACCACAAAGAACCCAAGAAAATGATTAAAACGATCAGAGGTAAAAGAAAGGAAAAAGTACTGTGGGATCCCATGCAGTATCTTCTCACGAAACTGTCAAGCAGAGTGCATGATAAGTCCAAAACAACATGGAAACCAAGAAGGAACTATCTAGATTCTGTTAATAGGTGTAATGGATCTAACACTCACAAGCAATTTGAGTTATGTAACATCCATTAGGGGTATCCAAGTCTCAGTTATGACATGGGTCCCTAAAAGAGGTCTAAATCTTTGCGAAAAATTTTTTTTGATACATGGCAATCCAGAGGCGAAGAATCTCAAGGACAGCTGCTATCATTTGACAGTGGATTGGCTCTGGACGTGTATTGAACAGGAGACAAGGACACGTTATCTGATTTTAAATAATTCAAAGGTGGATATGTGGCCTTTAGGAAATGACTCTAAAGGAGGAAGAATTCTCAGGAAAAGGAACCCATTAAGACATCATTCCTTTAGATTTTGAGAAAGATTTAGCTATGTGGAAGTAGCTCAAGTATTAAATCTTTTATCTGTTTCTCAAATCTGTGATAAGAAAGCACAATGTACTCTTCACAGATAAAGAATGGTCCCTTATCCTATCCTCCAAAATTCAAGATTCTGAGATGATGAAGATGTTGGTGATTCTTTAGAGCTCCAGAAGAAGGATGTCTACAGCTTGGATCTAAAGAATAATAATACCCATCTGAGTGGAATCACTTGTTTAGTTTACAAAGGCAACAGAGGATGAAGCTCTGTCAACTATGGCACAGAAGACTGGGCAATGTCAACTTTCAAAAATATCACACGTTGGTTAAAGCAATCGGGTTAGGTGTTTACCTCAAAGACCTTCAGCTTGATCACGTCTTGTGTGCGGCATGGTAGAAAGGGTAAACAGCACATTGGCACTTGCATAAGAAGATTGAGAAAGAAACTGTTAGAGAACCTCTTGAATATGCTACATATGATTTGTTTGAGACCACTGTTGCAGTAGAGAGTATAAACAAGAAAAAATACTGCTTGTGTCACAGTGCTGACTGCAAAGCAAAATCATCTTGGGTGTTTTCTTCTTGGCCTAACCAAAGAATGAAACATACTGATTATGTTTCAATGATTTGATTGTGGGAGTTTGGAAAACAAGGGCCATTTATTTTTTTCTTTTATTAAGACATAAAGTGAAGACCAGCAGTGTGATCATGGAACAGAGTTCAAGAATCCACTTATGAATGAGTTTTTGTGCCAAGCACAGAATCAAGAGAGAAATATAGCATTGCCTAGGCAGGACTCCACAGCAAATGTGTTGCAGAAAGAAAGAATATAGGACTCTATTGAAGCTCGATGGCTAAAACTATGATTAGCAGACAACCCTTTCTACCTATCAATTGATGGGCTTAAGCAGTCAATACTGAATGATTATGTGCTTAATAGAGTGCTGGTGACAAAACCTCAAATGAAGACTCATAATGAAATCTGATGTTGAAGATCCCCTAAACATCAGTTCATGAGACCTTTTGGATGCTCTCTGACTATCTTAATAGTCTAGATCATTTGGTTAAGTTTGATGGCAAGTCATAATAAGGATAACTGTATGGGATTACTACTAACTAACAGCAAAGGGTTTAAGAGTCTAGAACAGGGTCACAAGAAAGGTCAAGATTGTCTTCAGTAACTTTCTTTGGAGAATCAGGATAATCAACAGGGAAAAGGTCCTGATTTGTGATGTTTGATCTTGACCTTCTAACTCCACAAAGAACCTAAGTTGAGATCAGAAGACTATTGATGAGCGTTATACTATCTTTCCGAAATCTTCGGGTTGAAGAATTTGAAAAAATGCACAAGAATAAAGAGTCACTAGAAAGGAATCTCCATGATTACAGGAACTCCACGTTATTAGAATCCACACCATGATGGAGAGTATCTCATCATTCACAGAGCAAATAATCACTTCAGGGCATTTGATACTTTATGGGAGTACTGAGCACGTTCCTAGATAGACAGGATTAATACAGCCTATATCGAGTTGTTGATGCACTATTATAAGCACATTCTCCACCACCGGATTAGGTTGGTCGCTTCTTCTGGGTGAGTCTAAACATTATTTGGGAGAAAAAACGGCTGAATGCAAGTGATGAGACTTCTGGAAAGATTCAAGAAGACATGGAAACTCATAAGATGGGAGATTTCATCGTGAATCTTCAGGAGTGCATACACTAAGATAGAAGATAGGCACGCATGATTCACATGCGAGGCTGAAGAAGAAATGCCCTCTATCACGAGAATGATGAATAAGGATGCTGGAACATGGAATGGAATGTTGAAAACGAAAGTGAGACACGCCATCACTTTGATAACATCTGTTCATTTATGCGGCGTGACCAACTGCAAATGGGACAATTCTTAAACAACTGTTATGTTTTAACAATTTTTTTTATATATACATCTTACTTGTGATAAACAGACTTAACTGGACAACAAAGCAGTACATATTTTTAAAGTACTGCTAGTGTAAAAAACAAACAGTACACCTTGATGACGGAACTGTTAGTTAAAAAGTTGTTTTTGGAAAAATAGGTTAAGATTTTGAGTGTGCAAAAAAGATTTAAGGTGCACAGATATTTGAATGTCAAACTGTTTAATAGGATTGAGTGTGGTATAACCACCCACAGAAATGGTATTCAATTCACCATGTCTTACAAAACATAAGACAATTGACATAGTCCAAATCAAACAGTTTGGTAAAGACATCTCAAATCAGTTGATGTTTACAATTATACCAAAAATTGTATGGTGATCAATACACCATGGAAACTACATACTGAATTATTGGCTACTCCAAAGCAAACGGCTTTTTGGTAAGAGAGAACTCAAATCCGATATGATAGCTTTAATAGTTTGCTCAAAACTTAATGGTCCATCAACTCCCGATGTTTTTAATACAGAGAAGTAGACTAGTCCTGAGCAAAACGGCTACAGGTAAAGTACTAATCAAATCTCATTACGGTTTTAATGACTTACCAAAATTCATCTAGTACTCAACACACATATGATTCAAGTTCTGAGTGAGTTTGAAGTAATTTCCACATCATCATGGATTATTTACCTTTTCTAAGGTACCAAAGAACTGACTAGGCCCAAGAGTGAATGGCTACTTGAGAAAAGGCTCAGAAAATCCATGTCATGTTGCTAGCAAAAGACCATGGTTGGCTACAGAGAAGTAACAATCTGAGTTTGAGGCAGAAAGACAAAGATTTTTGAAGAAATGTGTTATGTTCAAAGATAAGAGATATTCATTTCAAGATCTCAATGCATAACAGAATGAGTACAAGATACTGCTACAAAGGATTAAGAGCTTAAAAGATTGAAGGCAAGTACGTGTTACTGCCTTACATAACAAAACAACTGAGCTTAACAAAAGGAGACCAACTATCAAGAAACTTGAAGGCAAGCAAGTAGAATTCAAGTAGGTGAGGATTGTTGGGAACTGCCAAGTCAAAAGGTCAAAGTACTGCTAGAATGAAAGATCAAAGAACTGCAAATCATAGAAAGTCAAAGTACTGCCAGTCAAGGATCGAATAGTACTCTACTGCCGTGGATATAGGAACTAAAAAGTAAAACGGTTGTTATAGAGCATTTACTTGTAACAGTTATTAGTGATAAGTATCAATTAGTGTTTATTAAATACAAGGACTGTACATCTACTAGAGGTTATCCTTCTTTTTAAAAAGATCTCCTAGGAAGATATTAAATAGATATAGAACAAACATAAGAAAACACGAAAGTTGAGAATTGTTTATAATTGTATTAGGATCTGCAATTTAGGCAGACTCAAAAAGTTTTATACAAGAAAAATCGTTTGAGAAACTATTGTGTGTCTTTCTAAGTACTCCGCTCGCCATGAATGATTCCGCATAGATCGAAGTTATATCAGTGTTTCATTAGGAATAACGCTCCTCACAGAAAGATAAGGTTTTAAATTTCTCTGATGTACTTTTCATTCCAATCAGTTGTAATAACATAATTTTAATTTATAATGATCAATTTGGTTTAGTGAAGAAGGTTTCAGAAATGATGTTTGTTAATGATTTATTGAAGAAGTTTCCAGGTTTAGTGTTTTGGTTCGAGATTGCATCTTTCTACTTTTTGCCTTTCCTCTTACGTTTCATAGATTGTTATATGTTATCGTTGGTGACTTGAGTTTTCTGGTCGAGTTAGCTTTAACAAGTAGCTATCACTCAGACCTTGCTTATATCTGAAAATTTATTGTTTCTTTATATCTCTGCCTATTTGTTCTATTGTCCATCGAATATTTTATTTTGATAGTTTAAGAGTTGGTTCAATTCAGATTCAGTTATATTAGCTAATTTCATTCATAGTTTTGTAGCTTACTCTCGTATCGGTGTAAATCTTAGATTATTTTGAATATTATAAGAATTTTTGGTCTTAGATTATTGGCCTCATTACTCTTATGTTTCATTATAATAAATCGGTACTTAGCTTATTTCAGTTTAATATGGTTTAGCTTATTTCCTTTAAGCTTGATTGGTTTCGGTTCAGATTGCTTTTAACTTGGCAGATCTCGAATGGATTTTAGATTGTGATGCCGAGTAGTATAGTTTGTTTAGTTTAAGTTTGCATTTGCTTAGGTCCTTTTTGGTTTCAAGTAGAAATGAATTGAATCATTAATGATATTGTTTTAGTTTGCATATCTTGTTTTGGTTTGATCTGTTATGTATTAGTCTTTTTGGATAATTTAGGTCAAGTTAGTTTATTGTTTGGCTTGGTTAGTTGTCTTAACCCGTGTTTGTTTATTGAAATCGGTTCAACTCACGAGGTTTGGAGCTTAAGGGTCTTTTAAACTAGCTAAATATATCGAGTTTAATGCTTTAAGCACCTAAACTTAAGTATTTTGATAGTTTAATTAGATCGGGTGGTTACTTTGTTATCAACGCTTATATCGGGTTCTACCTCTTTTTCTCATTTCAATATTTTTAGTAGTTGTAGTTTATTTTGCTTAAAATGTCTTTTTTTGTTATGCTTATTATTGTTAGTTTAGTTGTCATGATTAGTGAGTAGATTAGTTATGCTTGCTAATTAAGTAGTGTTTGTTGAATTGAGTGTGGTCATAAAAAGTGATTATCGATTAATAATTTACGGATTGTTTAGATTTGTGTTTTGGTGATTCGAACGGGCAAAAGCCGTAAGAATAATTAGGCATAAATTTAGTAATTAATATCTTGATAAAAAATCGTTTTCAAATATAAACCAATGTTGTGAGGAAATGATTTATTAGACGAGTATTAATTCATTGATTAGTACTTAGTTCACACTTAAGGATCTAAATACCTCACTTGGCGAGCATATTGGTTTTAGTTATATCTTAGTAGTAATTTAGTTTATTATTATATAATTAGTATAAAAACCAAAACCAAATAAAAAAGATAATCAAGCATCAAACGACAAACATCAACGTAAATCTCAAATTCAAAAATCGCTATGGATACGACATCCGAAAGACTAATTATTACTTTTCCTAAAGTACGAGAAATACTTGAATATTATTTCGACACGTTTTTGACGTTTATCAGAAGTATAAACAAGTAAGTATAGGAAAGATCAAACTGATGAAACAATGATTTATAGTGGTTTGGCTACGAAGCTCCTCTTCGGCTTACTCCACTCCCTAAGTACCCAACTTGAGAGTTTTCTTCACTATGTCAACAAGCTCTCTTTAGGCGGAGAAAACCGTACACGACGCTTACACTTTTTCTGGTACTAAGCTAACTACCGAGTTCTACTTCGAGATAGAACTAATCTAACACACTATGTATTTTGTGGCCTAAATACTAACCTATCATACACATATGATACACACAACACACAATACAAGAGATACAAGATAAATGATTATAACAACCGTGATGACACAACTAAACTAATAACACTTGAAGCTTTATGTCTTTTCTAGTGTTCTTCACTAAAGAGTGGAATGAGTTGATCACTTGTAATGGATTATGAAACAAGTAAAATATGAAAATGATAAAAGCTAGAAAGAAGAATATTTGTGAAGATTTGTCTAAAATGAAGACTTAAGGTTGCTATATATAGGCAACATTTGAAATTCAAAATATGTCCCAACCAACTATCGCACGGATCCATGAATCCACCATAGCCTGGATCCGTCCTTTGGTTTTGCTGGATCCGTTGGGTGCAGCTGGGACATGTTTTGTCTTTTTATGATTAACTCTAAATCTTAACAAAATATTATTTTGTACTTTCAAATCTAATTTATTGGATTCTTCTAGAAGTAAAATATTTCTTATCACTAACAAGGAAAGATCTTATAGATTTGGAAAGATTTAGAAAGATTGTTTCCACTTATGGTTCATCCTATTTTGTATTACATGATTTACATAACTAGCTTATAATTAATCATGTGTTTATTTAAATCATTAATTAGAAAAAGGTTTATGCAAATGATTATATTTTTCTTTGATCATTAACTATGTTTAATAATGCCATATTCATACCTTAAGTGATTTGTCATCGTCAAGTAAACTTTCGACTAAATAACTTGTTTACGTAAACTTTTACATAGTATGGAAATATATTTGTTATTATCAAAACATGAAGATCATAAAATATAAATATCGTTTTTATGCGAATATTTGTATTAACAATCTCTCCCTTTTTGATGATGACAAAATATAAACTCATGTGTATTTAAAAGTTATTAAATAAGTATTTAGTAGATGGGTTTACATATCTTCGCCCCCTTTTTTGTCGAAACAAAAAGTGTTGTAGAGGCGTTCCTTGCAAGTCTTGTTTTGACAAATTCTAAGTGACTTGGTGACGAATGCAAAGTAAAAAAATAAAGACTATATTGCAAGTTCTCCTCCTTGGTGTATGCTCCCCTTGCTTGGGGCACCAAAGAATCGAGCTATGGATGCGTGCTACAAAACAAAGTTAGTAGACAAGCAAATATATATGGCAACAACACAAAGACATATATCACAATAATGTTAAATCTATTATAAGGTAAATTAACATAAAATTTGGCTTTAAAGCCCATTCGACAAAGAAAAATAATCTAAAAGAGAAAACAACTAAAGATCCTAAATCTTGCGATAAATATCATTTTCCCATATAATCTGAAGGGTGAGGTGAAATTTCAATGCGGCTAATGCGGAAAGTATGGTGGGTTTGATGAAGAGCCGAGGTGGTGTTGAATGTATGAGAACATGTAATTGACATGGTTTTGGAGCATTTAGATCTCATGCCTTGTGGTGCTACAACATTGACAAAACATGTTATGGAGCTGAGGCATGTCATTTGGATAAACAACATCCAAGATGTTTAGCGGGTTGGGAAAATATTGATTTCTAAGATTTGGTGGTGGATGCTGAATGTTTTCAAGTAGAGGTGCATTGTTATGGAGGTGAGGTGTATTGTTGTTGATGTTAACAAACAATGGTTGAGTTGGTGTTAATTGCTCAAATCCTGATGGTGGATGTGGGAACTCGAGTGGTGGTCGTGTGACACATGGTGGTGGAGATGGTTTGGAAGGGCCCGATGGCCAATTGTCCATAGTTGACACATAAGGGTCATTTGGTGATGAAGCTAGTGGTGGAAGTTCTTGAGGTTCAAGTTTTAGTGGAATGACAAATTAGAGTTTGGGTGGAGGTGCAACGTGAGTTGGTGTCAGAGACTCACTTGGAGATGATGAGGAAGTGTAGTGTGTACTCTTGCTAGAGATGGATTTTGATGAAGCTTGTGGTGGTGAAAGGGATTTCTATCTAGGAGGCGGTGATGGAGTTTTCTCATTAAGATTGACGACGTTTGAATGCTTGACACTCATTCTTGCAGTTTTTCTCTTGAAATTTGGTGAACTTGTTTTGGAAGAGCTAGTCATAGTGATGAACTAGTAAGGTTTGTGTGTGAGAATTGTGAGAAATGTGAAGAAAATGGTGTTTGAGGGTGATGATTATATGGTGAAAGTGGTGAAGTGTTTTGTATAATGGTTCTTGGATTATATGGAAAACATGTTTTATCCTAAGGTTTAAAATCCCATATAGTATCATATAGCATGATTATAAGATAAAGTAGAAAAAGTTAAAAATCAAGAAAATTCAAATTTTGGCGCATCTAGACTGGTGAACCACGGATCCACCAAAACAACATACGGATCTACCATATGGTGGATCCGTGGGTTACAGGTTCTAACAAAAACGACCAGAACTGCATTTTTCACCCAAAAATCAAAACAAATTAGCGTGCAAACGTCATTATCTACTACCAAATAATAGTACCATGATAAAATATACATAAACCATAGCAAGATAAATTAATTACGTAGTTTCAACATACATAGATCAGAGTTTTCAAATTACCAACATCCTAATATAGAATTCATAATTAAAGATGTAAATTACCGCATACCACGAGACCACATTGGTTTAACACAAGCATGATCATTCTTGTTTCTTCAAGTACTTGTTGATGGTGCCAATGTAGCGGTTTAAGCATTTAAACATTCCGCTTTTCTCTCATTGGGCATTGGTAAGATCCTCATTGTCGGATAGTTCATCATAGAACTCGAGAAAGGATGATGCTTCATTGTCATCGGACGATGAAGATGAAGAGGAGGTGACCGAGGGAGAAGAAATTTTCTTTCCCTTTTCTTTGCTAGGATTCCTTGAAATGTCTAGAGGATCCATGACACGTTCATGGTATGTGAACCTAGCAATTAGGACAATAGTTTAAGTATTTGTTTGAAGAATATGATTGTAAAGACAGGTCAAAAGCATGGCGAATTGCATGGGATCATTGCGTTTGTTAATGACTTCCTCCATTCGATAAATAATCATCAAAGTGAAGTTGAACTTTCTTCTAATGGTCAAGTAGTAAAGCATGTATGCAGTACATGCGTTTACCTTATTTCTCTTGCCAAGGGAGCAAAAGAAAATTTCTCTAAAGAATAGCTCTCATCCTCTCAAATCGGGATGAATATCATTAAGGTAGAGTTTGTTGGGGCTTCTTTGATGTTGAGTTTGAGTTGTTCTAGGAATGGTGATGTTGTTTTTGATGAGATCATGCTGAGGGCCAAAGAAATTACTATTGGGATGATCATCAAGAGAGTTTAGTAACTATTCGCTTATGTAAAAGGTGTCTAGAGCATATGGAGTTTGAAGAATTCAGGATAGTTGAGATAAAGTTAGCTTAAAGGTAAATTAACCAAGCTTGAACTTAATGTAAGGACGTTCCTCCTCATCTCGTTTGACTTCAAGACTATGATAGAATTCAACTACAAATCTTGGACAAATAGGTTCATTAAGGGTGAGAAAAGATTCGAGGCTTACGGCTTAAAAGGATGGAAATATGTTGTTTGCTTCAATGAATGATTGAGTGATGAGTTTTCCTTCATGAAAGAGGCATTTTTATAAAGTACGGTAAGATTCCCTAAGATCTTCATCTATTCTTCTCGTGCGATGAATTCTAGGTAGGTATTCTTGAGTTCGTTTATAATCTATTTGGTTAAATCATGTTGTGATTTCACCTATAAATAAACAT
>BQNB010015816.1:0-36881 GCA_026074375.1 Tanacetum coccineum
CAAACTTGACTTGGCCGTAAAATCTTCGTTTTTAAGAGTTACAAGGCCTACCTTATATCAAAACGGACCTTAGAACATCCTTTATCATATTCAAAATCCTAATTTAGATTTTAAAAATTTCTCGACTCGCTATGGTTAAGTCAAACTTTCTGGTGAATAAAAGTCAACACAAAGTCATACTAAAACTCATTTTTACAAAAAATCCAACCATTCCAATAGCTTTAACTAGTCTAAAAACATGTACTAAAACTATCAAACTCATGTTCATACTTGAAATACTTTCAAACCCATTTTGAACTTGAATCAACTAGCTACAATTACATATAGGTAATAATCATCTAATTAATCAACACGTAATAACAAGTAAACACTCACAAAGCAATAACAAGACTTGACTTTGCTTCCCCCTTGACCAAACCGTATGAACGAACACAAAGACCAAACCAAAACCCCTTTTTAAATTAAACCACTTCAATATAACAACAATCTATCAACTAGAAACACTTCCTTATACACCAAATCAATAGAAATTAACTAAAAACTTAACTTTTTAAATACTCATTGCATGTGAGGTTTCTTTAGTGGGATTTGTAGATGATTGAACAAGGATTAAAATGGTATAATCGGATTTAAATGCATGTAAGTAACAAATTTTTGATGGTGATTTTATGTTGGTGTTGTTGGTTCGAACGACAACAAGGAAGGGGAGGACAAGAAAATGATTTTTTTTATAAAAGAGTAAAATAAGAAGTATAAGTGCCTATTTATAGAATTAGACTTTGATATATTAGCAAAACTAGTCCCTCCATACTCCAGCTCTTTTAAAATTAGTACAAGTCATCCTTTTTATAAATAACATTCGGCCAAAAACTCGAGTCACACCACGTTTGTAAATATTTTATTTCTGTCCCACTAAATATAGTTTAAAACCTTTATTAAAACGTTAAACCTCGTAAAACACGACCTTTAAACACGGTTTTTATAAAAACTCTAGGAAACGACAAAAAATACAAAATTAACATATTTACGCTCTCGGAGCAATAAAATATATTTTTTTGACTTTCTTAAATGCTAAAAACAAATAGAAACTAAATCACGGAATGAAATTCACCAATAAATGGAAATTCTCATCAACCACATATAGCATAACGACTATAATTATTTACGTAATTAAAAATAACTATCTTAGGCTAAGGATAGACGTTGACCTGAAACTTGGGTTGTTACAATCTTTAACCGAAGCCGTAAGTCATTGGCTAAGAAACAAACCAACTGGTTCGATCAAAACTTAGAAAGATCTTAAAACTAAGTTTTTAAACAAATAATGCCCACCTGGTCGAACTGCTAAGAAAATGGAGGAAATCAACAACTTTCAGCAAGAACCAGATGAAACCTTTTATCAAGCATAGGAGCGCTTTAAAGAACTATTGATGAAGTATCCTCAACACTATTTGACTGATATGCAGGAGGTTATTTTGTTCTACAATGGGTTGGATATTCCAACACAACAGATTCTTGACTCAAGAGTTGTCATTCCAACTAAGATAGCTGCAGATGCTAAAAATGACATCTAAGAAATGGCAGAATACTCTCTAAAATGGCACAATGACACATCTAGAGGAAGAAGTACTGAGACTTCTAACGGACTGGCTGCTATACAAGCACAACTGAACAATCTAGGAAGAGAGATCAAGAAGGTGAATAAAAAAGTTTATGCAACTCAAGTAGGATGTGAACAATGCAAAGGACCCCATTACACCAAAGATTGTCCCCTAAAAGAAGAAGGGAAAACCCTAGAAGAAGCTTACTACACGCAATTTGGTGGACCTTTTCAAGGTGGGGGATATAGAGCAACAACTCTAGGATTTTACCAAAGGAACAACACAAATCCTTCGTACCAAGAACAAAGGCAATCAATGGAAGATACCTTAAGCAAATTTATGGGAGAATTAGCAAAAAGACACGAGAAAAACTCTAACTTGATCAAAGAAATCCGAGCTTTAATAGATGCTTCCATAAGGAACCAAGGAGCATCAATTAAAACATTAGAGATACAAATCAGGCAAATGAGCAAGGTACTATAGGAAAGAGGATTTAGAAGCCTACCTAGCTTGACTAAAACAAACCCGAGAGATCAAGTCAAGTCGATATTGACTACTATTGAAGTTAATTCACACTCGATACACCATATTGGATCATCCTAATACGCCTTATCCACTGGACAGAACAGTACACTGTTGTACAAATCAATACGAACGATGATTCCTTTTCCAAGTCATTTAGATAATCATTACTATGAAGAAAAAGAAGGGAACTATGGACCAAAATTTGCGAAAGCTTATAGAGCTTCACATATCAATGACACCATACCCAGAAATGAGAAAGACCTAGGGAGTTTCACTTTACCTTGCTATATTAATAATGTTTGTTTTGACAATGCCCTTGTTGACTTAAAAGCTAGCGTTAGTGTAATGCCTCTATTGACCTACCTTAACTTAGGATTAGGCGAATTAGCTTACACAAGGTTGACAATGGAATTAGCAGACAGGACTGTGAAATATCCAAAAGGAATAGCTGAAAACGTACTGGTAGGAATTGGTAAATTTCTTTTCCCAGTAGACTTTATAATTCTTGATATGCCCGAGGATATCAAAGTGCTCTTAATCCTCGAAAGACCATTTTTAGCTACCGCCCATGTTAAGATTGATGTTTACAAATGAAAGATCACTTTAAGGGTCGAGGAAGAAAAGATCATTTTCCAAAGTGTTAAACCTGCTAGTAGTTTAATTAAGAGAGTCTACATGCTATGTTTAAGAAAAGGAATGGAACTTGATTTAGAGGCTAGGCTAATGGGAGAGACTCTGGTGTTAAATAGATCCCTTTCTTAGAAGATTACATTGAATTAAAGGATCTAAATAAACCATTTGAGCTTAGGAGAAATCAAGGAGATGATTTGATGCCCACCATTAAGGAATGTGAGGTAATTAAGGAATTTAGAACTAGGGATGAAGATCTTGACACTGAAATTGATGATTACCCTAGTTATTGTGACTCTGATAAGAAGATCCATATAGATTGTGCTCATAACTTAAAGTTTTCATGCATGATAGGATTTGAATTTACACACGTCAACTTCTTCTCACTGTTGTATACAAAGGGGAAATAGGATTTGAATTCAATAATGAAGGATAAGATGGTATACAAAGGGGATAATGTTGTAGGAGCTTTAATGAATGTGCTTATTTTTGTTGGAACCTTTTCTATTGTAACTAACTTTGCAGTTTTGGAAGATATGAATGCTTATCGTGATGAAGGAATGGGCAATGTTATTATTGGCGAACCATTCTTAAGAGAAGTTAGAATTAAAGCAAGACTGTTTGATGGAATGATTACCATTTACAATGGTAATGATGAAGTAACTTACCAAATGGTGTGATCACATCTAAGGTTTAAATGCCATACTAATGAGCAATGCAACAAAATCTCACCATTACTGAAGGTAAGTAAGAAAGATGAGAAGAATGGAATCTCACATGCATACCAAAAGCTTAAGGGGTTCTACAAAGGAGTTTTGAATATAGGACCCGATTACATTCGAAATGCGAAGACAGAAGAATGGATCACACATGGGCACATTAGCGTGCATGAGATGGAATAAAAAGAGAAGATGAAGATAAGTCTAACTTAAAGACTTTGCTGTAAACAAAAGTACTTCCCAGGAGACAACCCGAATTGTTATTTAATTTTATCGAGTCTGTCTTCCCAGACATTAATACGGCGTGTCCACTGCATACCATACGGTGTATTGATTGTCTGGACATTATCAGTCTTTATTTTTTATTGCCCTTTAAAAATATTATTGTCAGTTCTGGAATACTGCGTATTCATTAATTTGATATGACGTATCCACCAAAACTGACCCGTATTTAGTTTGTTTAGTTTAGTTTAAATTAACCGTGGGTACCAAGATAGGAATGCACATGTTTTTCCTGTGTTTAATACATGACCTCGTAAAAGAAATATCGACGAATATTGGTGGAGAATTTACAAATCTGGAGATCTTGAAGTGTTGGTGTCTTGAAACTTCAAAGCGGCTGTTCAACACACAATCTTGCTCATAAACGCAACTTGGACAATCTACCGAGCAAATATCAGGGGAGTTTCTCATTCTAATTCTTTTTGATTCCCGTATTTAATGTTTTATATATACAACGAGGAAGTTGTATAATTCAAGTGGGGGATGAAATTAGAATGTTTAGTTGTCCTAATTTTCACACTAAAATGCTTAAATTATGCTTAAATTTAAAAAAAATTAAGCATACTTTTGTGAAATTACATGTTACATAACCCGCACACAATAACCCTTGTTAGATATTGTAAGGATTTAACCTTTCCGTTTCCAAATGTTTACCCAAATTCCACAAAATATGAGTGTGCTAGTGATGGAGTGAACTTTAGAACTTGGCTTGGTATATCTATTCGAGACCACAATAATGAGTATTATGGATTTAATCAGAGTAAATTGTTTAAATTGGTAAATTTTAGGATTACACCCAAAAAGCCTTTACATGTTGTTTATTAACTAACTACACCGGTTAGTTAACCTCCAGTTTAAACCCCTTTCCACTCTCATCTTTAGAGTGAAGATCCACTAGAAAAACCCATAGAGCCAATCCTTTAGGAATTACACCAACTATTTGTTTCGTTACACCCTTACACCTTAACCTACCTTGTTAGATTCAGTTTAATTTATAGTTGCTAGTTGCTTAAAGTGTAAAGTTTGTATTTTTCGAGTCTTGTGTCATTTTCTATCTTTGGTGCGGTTTGAAATTTGCACATTGCAAATGGGAATGTATATTATAGTCAAAACTCATGTGATTTTACTACCATCACAATTAATAGTGAGTCCGAAGAATGAAGGAACTATCAAAGGAATTATCCAGAATTATTTTGATCGTGAAGATGGTGAAACTACTCCGAGTTTCGTATATAGTTATACTGCAAAAAATAAAAAATAAAAAATCGAAAAAATGAGAAAAATGCAACAAAAAAGAAAGAGAAGAAAGTTTGAAGATAATCGTTTCGCAATTACCGAAGGAATTACAGGAAGGATAGATTATTCATTGACATGTCAAAAAAAGCAACGATGTAGAGTAATGTACAAAGTGGAAGATATCGCCACTAACCTTGTAGAGTCTATAAAGTTTTGGGATGATTGAGAAGTTGACCGTTACAGGAATGCCAACTTAGGTTGTTGTTTTTGATCGATGATCAAGACGTTGTAAATAGTTGTGTCTTTATCATAGTAACAGTCAGGAAAAAGTGTCTAGCAACTTGTACTTTAGGGTTAATCTATTTGTTTCTTGATTTTTATTTAACAACAATTTACTTCCCTTTTACCTAATGATTAGCCACTGGTTTTACGCGAATGAGGATGTGTATGAGCATGCATGTCTATCCCGTTATTACGGCTATGTATGCATGTCTCAGCTGCCTCGTTGGTTTATGACTTTTGGTGAAAGTTAGAAGGTTCTTACCCTATATCATTCTTCATCCTAACCGTTGGTTAAATTCGAATGGGGATGCGATCGAACACACATGTCTATTCCATTATTACGGCTATGTATGTGTGCTTCAGCTGCCTTGTTGGAGTGGTACTTCTGGTGAAAGATTGTAGAATGATCAACCGTAAGCCTTTCCATACAAAAAACCCATATTTACCTTTATAAACTCGTTACTCCTTGGCTTTAGTGGTGGAGATGTGTATCTTGCCAAGCTTATGATAAATACTCGTCACAACCAAGCAATTGAGCAAATTAGTTATATGTTAATACATATATTAGTTGAGTGATTTGAGTGTTTTCATCTTCCTATTTCATGAGGTGTTTGGTTGTGTACTTGTAATAGATTAAATAAGTGCTTTAACAGAAAAAATCCTTAGGGATACATTTTTATAAACTTCTAAAGGCTACTTGAGGACAAGTAAGATTCAAGTGGGGGAATATTTGATGACATCAAATAACGTCTATTTTATAGCACCATTTATCACATGTTGTTAATCCATTTTGTATAGTTATTGCAAAGAATTGTTACTTAATCGTTTATATTTGAGAATTGCAGTAATTATGGAGTAATTGGTGAAAGTTAGCAAAAGGCGCGCATTTTGGAGCTTAAATGAAGATATTTTAAAGATTACTATTTTGAAGACCAATACGCCACATCCATCAAGGAAGATACGGCGTATTCATGCATGCACTCACCAAAGACCACAAAGGAATAAAGCCCAATACGCCGTATCCAGAAAAAGTCAATAAGCCGTATTGAAGATATAGTATGTAAATATTCTGGATGATATCAAACGTGGTCCCTACTCTAAGAAATCCCCAATACGATCGAACCGACTTCCAGACCTTATAAATAGAAGGCTCAAAAACGAGTTTTAAGAGTGCTAAATCATATTCTCGATACCTAAACCATAAAAGTCGATTTTTAGAGGAGGAAAAGAGCAAAAGAGGTCGAGCAACGTCATTAATTCCATAAGAGACATCATGTAATTCCATATACTTTAGTAATCGTTCAGTTTTTGGTATCATTCATTAACTTGGTTAGTTTACCTTGGCTAAATAATTGCTTTTGTATTTATTATGACGATTGAAGGCTAATACCGTTAGGTATTAGCCATTATTATGAAGATCTGAATGTTTGGTATTTGTTTATCTTGATTTCTTGAATTATCATTGAATTCTTGTTTATGTTTTTCAATTTATACTTGTTTACGCGCTTTTGTATGCGACCTATCATTCAACTCGATCTAGTGATACAGACCAAGTAAATCTAAAGTCTGGGATAACTCTCCATATAGTAATTTATACATCTAGAATCATAGTTCGGCAAATATTGTCCTTCTAAGTCTGTGTCTAAGATACGCTTCGGGCTTAACTAGTTAATTGGATATTGCCAATGGTTTATTGATCATGTTGACTAGCAGGTGACCTTGATAATGTAACAAATAACGTTCTGATACCATTAGATAGTTGGACAAGTGGACTACTAGTGTATAAATTATAATTAAGCGGTAAGTGGGTAAAGTCTCTATAAGCTAAGGTTTAACAAGATCAACATTGATTTAATCCTTAAGATAAATTATAATCAGCAAATAAGGATGCTTTATGCGAATGCATTAATTGTGACAGAATTAATGTATCTAGGTCTTAGGATGATGTAACGCCTAAGTCTTAAGAATGATATGCCACCTCGAGAGAAGAAATCATTGCACTTAATAAACAAACCAACTTTCTAATCAGATTAATAATGGTTAATATAGTTTTCTTATATTTGGCTTGACCGCTCTTTTATCTTTTGTTTATTAGCTCACGTGGGTTAAAGTCCCTTGAATTGATTGTAGTCACCAACCAAATCGTGCTAGTCTCTCATGCTGAAAACCCCCTTTTCCCGTTAGAATTAGGATTAAGACTGACATAGGTTTAGAATAGAATAGAATTAACATAGATTAGATAACCAAGATATTAATTAAATTGATAGATTTAACC
Organism: Tanacetum coccineum; assembly: GCA_026074375.1. Classification (NCBI taxonomy): domain Eukaryota; kingdom Viridiplantae; phylum Streptophyta; class Magnoliopsida; order Asterales; family Asteraceae; genus Tanacetum; species Tanacetum coccineum. Next base: position 7,551 of record BQNB010015816.1, read on the forward strand.
TCGCTTCAAGTGTTCGACACCCTACTTACCATGAAACTACTACCGATCGGGTACACTGCCCGTTAAAGTGTTGTTTTTGGTTTAGTCGGCAAAATATAAATTTAAAACTTGAATCTTAAAAATAAACACCACAGAATGACACATCAAAGGACAATACCTCAGGAATTGCCCCAGAAAGAATACGTACAATGTGTTTTTTTTTCCTTGGAAACAATATGCTTACGATTTCATCTTTAGACTTTCTAAGGTCTACGAATAGAACACAAGTAGTAGCTATTTTAGGAGTCACATTGGCAGAATGAACAATCACAAGAGGATCATTTATTCTTAGAAATGCTTCTGTAACCACTTCTATATCCAAGTTTAATTTTTTATCTTCCCTTTTCCTTAGAAGATCGCCCATAAAGTTCGTTAGAAGGAAACAAGAAATATTGTTCCTCCAACTCAGCAAATTGAGTAAAAATTTAGCATGATCAACTTTTAGACATATTATGGACAACAATGTAACCAGCTTCAATACTAAAAAGGGATAATACGAGCGATCAATCTTCAATCTTTAAATCCACGAGATAGTATCTTCTTTATTGTCGAGAATTTCTTGGATTGTTGCAACAACAAAGCCTACATTACAAAAAGAAGGTCCACATGATAAAGTTAAAGTACCACCAGAATAAATATGTAACAACAATCCCACAAAAAAAGACTTTGTTGTGTAAATAACTTCTGAAGAGAAAGACAGTATTAAAAGGAAACGGTCCAATAGATACACGAAACTATGAGGTGATATATAATTGGCACACTTTCATTTAGTTATAAAAGTATCTTCCAAATAGCTCAGGACTGCTGTAGTAGCATAAATATATTGCAGGCCATCTTTCTTTATAATCTCAACACACAATTTCCATTTTGGGTTCCTTTAAAGCTTTTTAATGATATACGTGTAATGTGCTATGGGAAGTATTGGTCCAAGACATATCATAATCACCCTCCCGATTATCCAATAGGTGAGATCTTCCTTGGTGTTAACATACTGAAGAATAATCTCCTCAAGTAACCTGCCTTCTAGATGAATCTTCCTAAGGGGAACTAAGTCCTCAGAAACTATATTTTGCCAGTCTAATGGAAACATAAGATCAAAATAACTTAAATATATCTCAAGGAATCTTTTCAGCCTCCTTCTATTAGTACTGGTGACATTAAGATACTTACAATCTGAAAGAAACTTGGAAATATCAAACATGTAAAGAAGAGATGCACCTTGGTAAAATACAGACCCATTTGACTTAGAATATTAGAGGCCGCCTTCAAGGGTTTCAAGTACTTTTATACCCACATAAAGGAACTCAAACTACCAATAAGACATAACAGCAAAAGCCAACTGCTTACCATCAATAGTTATACACTTCTCGTTTGTGTAAAGACCCTTTTGACCATAGTTTCTTATCCAATCAGCATTCTTTGTCAATTAACAAGTAATATGTGCTACCGTTTACATCATTTTCACACACCCTAAAATAGTTTAAAGTGACAACAGAATGCTGCTTATGCTTGATTGGGTTTCCATTATGGAATCTTTCAAGATTTTCAAAGATAGAACAAACATTCTCCACCCACTTATACCAGTAAGAATACAAAGTTCGAATAGAGATTTGGGTCTCAAAGATCTTTCCAGAGTACTCATCAAAATCAAACAGTATTTTGTCCTCCCAGTTATACTTTGAGAAATGACAATGAAAATGAGCATCCAAGATTTTTCTTATGCACAAGAGTTTTCCCATAAAGCTACCATTTTCCTTGGAATTATGGAAATCTTTCTTCAGCTCAGCTAAGATGTTACGCTGATCAATGATTACTTTAAGCTCGCTACAAACAAATTCATAGAAACCTTTTGAATACCTTTTTGCAAGTGACTTTACTTTGTTACAAATTTCCTCCATCTGATCAAACTGCTTCAACGACCAACCTCTGTTTCCATTTCCCCATGCTGCTCTAAATAAGACATACCAAATTAAACACATGGCTGCCTCCTGAAAGTCTCCAGCCATCTCCAAAAGATCAGCCTCTTTTAGAAGATCACCCCATGACCTCGCCATCACAGCTGCCTTAAGAAAATGACCTGATTCTTCTTCCAACAGCAAAACGTCATCAAGGCAGCCTAATGAGCTCAAGAATAAACGTTTAGATTGCATAGAACTAAAATCCTTAACAAATTTCATCATGTTAGTCGTGTATTATTTTAGTAGAGTCCTTTGGGCTTTGTTATTAGTGATAGGCCTAGCCCATTATATATCTTGCATCTAGAATAATTTATGAAGGACTATATATTGTAATGATGTGTTTAGTTAATGGTCAAGCAAATCATTATTCCAATATGATATCAAGAGCAAAATCGATCCATTCTTAATTTTCTCCATATCTCTTCCCTTCTCCATCTATCTTTTAGCAAAGTTCTTGAAAAAAGGGTTATGGCAGATTTACAAAGAAGAAAGAAAAAGTCAAACGAAGAAAAACAATTCGTCATTATCATTGGTTTTGATTGGTTGTTTGATAGTGTAGAAATTTGCAAATTGTTTGGTCTCTTGTGGATTGCGGCTGACACAAAAAAACATATTTTATTGATTTTTTTTCCTCTTTCTCTTCGATCCATGAATATGTTAAATACATCCGTGGGTATTTTAGACGCAGCTCGGTATAGGCTCCCACGGGCCTTTAGCACCATGTCTATTCAAGATCCGACATGGAATATGGACACAGGTGCATCATCTCATCTCAACTCACATACAAGTAATTTAAATATTGTTTATAATAATTGTTTATATCCATTTGTTTATGTTGGTGATGGTAAATCCATACCTGTTACCAACATCAGTCATAGCATATTACCTACTCTTAATCGTCCTTTATACTTACATAATGTTCTAGTCACCCCTAATATCATCAAAAATCTCATTTCTGTTTGTTAATTTACTAGAGATAATAATTATACTATAGAATTTGACGCCTTTGGTTTCTCGGTGAAGGATTTCTTGACTTGTCATATTCTTCTAAGATGTGATAGTACGGGAGATCTTTATTCGGTAACCCAACCTTCTCCTATCCCTCATGCTTTTCTTTCTATCAATCCCACTACGTAGCACCGACGTCTCGGACATCCCGGTGAAGAGGTGCTACGTTCTCTTGTGTCTCGTTAGTTTATTACGTGTACTAATGAGAAGTCTTCTTATATTTGTCACGCTTGCCAGCTTGGCAAACATGTGAGACTTCTGTTTTCTAGCTCAAATTCCATTGTCACTCGTTCTTTTGAGATTGTTCATTCTAATATTTGGACTTCTCCTATTGTTAGTTCTGGTGGTTTTAAATATTATGTGTTATTTCTTGATCATTATTCCCATTATTTGTGGATCTATCCTTTACGTAATAAATTTGAAGTTTTTCAAAAGTTCTTACATTTTCGTTCTTATGTAAATAATCAATTTAAGTGCGACATTACGTCTTTTCAGTGTGACCTTGGTCTTGAGTTTGATAACACCAACCTTCTTTATTTGTTTGCTAAATGGCATTTAAATTCGGTTCTCTTGCCTAAAAACCTCTCAACAAAATGGAAAATCAGAACGGATGATACGTACCATTAATAATGTCATTCGCACCCTTCTTTTCTAAGCTCACCTTTCACCATCCTTTTGGTTTGAGGCATTACATATGGCTTCCTACTTACTCAATGTACTTCCCTCATCTGCCATTAAAAATTAAATACCCTGTACAAAATTGTTTAACAAACAACCTGATTACTCATGTTTACGTACTTTTGGTTGCCTTTGTTACCCACATATCGATTCACCTTATAAACTGGCACCCCGCACTACTCCTTGCATTTTTTTAGGATATCTCGCTTATCATCGTGGGTATCGATGCCTTGACCTCTTCACCAATAAAATCATTCTTTCTCGTCATGTGACATTTGATGAACTTCAATTTCTGTATGGTTCAATAACACCAACTAACCTACCGTCTTACACATTTCTTGATCCTACACCATCTCATATTATCCACCATATCATTCATAATCCTACTCCGCACCAACCTGTACTAAATGAGCACAACGCCCCTATGACCCTACAAACCCTTGACCCAACACCACCCGCTACTCCGGCCTACCGGATACCTACGCTAACCACAACACCCAGGACCTAACCAAATCATACCCACTCTCATAATCCAACCCCCCTCCTACAGCCTAACATACTTTATTATTTAACCCACCCACCTGAACTCATCCTATGGTCACACGTTCTCAAGTTGGCATGGTTAAGCCTAATCCTTGTTTTCATGGTCATGTATCTTATATTTCTCCCCTTCCAAAGTCTCCTTTTGTTGCCTTATCTGATCCTAATTGGTGAGATGCTATGTATGATGAATATAATGCATTAATTAAAAATGGCACTTGGATTCTTGTTTCGAAACCACCCAATGTTAATGTGGTTCGGTCTATGTGGTTATTTTGGCATAAATATCATGCCAATGGTTCTTTGAGCAGATACAAGGCTCGTCTCATGGCTAACAGTAGTACTCAGCAGCTTGGTGTTGATTGTGATGATACTTTTAGTTTGGTTGTTAAACTGGCTACTATACGTACTGTTCTGAGTCTTGCATTGTCTCAGAATTGGCCTATTCATTAGCTAGATGCCAAGAATACATTTCTTAATAGTGATCTTTCCACATCATGTTTGTCAGTTAAAAAGGTCATTATATGGGTTAAAACAGGCACCTCATGTTTGGTTTCAGTGGTTTGCAGGTTATGCCTTACGAGTTGGTTTCTCATCAAGTCGATGTGACTCATCCTTGTTCATATATAGACGTGGTACTGAGGTTGCATATTTGTTGATCTATGTTGTTAATATTGTACTAACTGCTTCATCTACAGACTTACTTCAACGTATTATTTCATCACTACATAAGGAGTTTGATATGACTGATTTGGGGGCTCTTAATTATTTTTTAGGGATTTTTGTTACCCGTAACTCTAAAGGCATATTTCTCTCTTAAAAGAAATATGATTTGCAGCTTTTAGACAGGGCACATATGGCTAACTGTAACCCAACCCGGACTCCAGTTGACACGGAATCCAAGCTTGGCTCTGACAGGGATCCTGTTTCTGATCCTTCATTATATTGTAGTCTTGTAGGTGGTTTGCAGTACCTGACATTTACTCGTCCAAATATATCTTATGCAGTACAGCAGGTATGCCTTCATATGCATGATCCTTGAGAGTGTCACTTTCCTGCTCTCAAGCGAGTTCTTTGTTATGTTTGTGGCATGTTGGACTTTGGGCTCCAACTTTATACTTCTTCGACTGGTTCTCTGGTTGCTTATTCTGATACAGATTAGGCTGGCTGCCCTACTACTAGGTGTTCTACATTCGGTTATTGTGTTTTCTTGGGGGATAATCTTCTATCATGGTCTTCTAAAAGACAACATACTCTATCTAGATCGAGTGCTGAGGCTGAATACCAAGGTGTTTCAAATGCAGTTGCTAAAATGGACTGGCTTCATAATCTTCTTTGTGAGCTTCATACACCATTATTGTCTGCCACCCTTATCTATTGTGACAATGTTAGTGCTATTTATTTGACCGCTAATCCGGTTCAGCACCAGCAGACCAAAAACATTGAGATCGATATACATTTTGTTTATGATATGGTTGCTCGTGGCTAGTTTGTGTTCTTCATGTGCCATCACGTTACCAATATGCTGATATTTTCACCAAGGGTCTACCATCTGCGCTATTTGAGGAGTTTCATACCAGTTTGAGTGTTTGCCCATCTCTCGCTCAAACTGAGGGGGAGTGTTAGTCATGTATTATTTTAGTAGAGTCCTTTGGGCTTTGCTATTAGTGACAGGCCTTGCCCATTATATATCTTGCATCTAGAATAATCTATGAAGGGCTATATATTGTAATGATGTGTTTAGTTAATGGTCAAGCAAATCATTATTCCAATAGGATTTAGCATCCTTATGTTGATGGAAATGATATGCACAAGTTATTAAGAATTCTTGCTCAATTTGTCGTATTTCTTTACTTTGAAAACTAACATGCTCTTTCCAGTAATTTATATACTGTAACCCTTTATCAAATAGTTTTCCTTTTAGGCAAACTGACAAAAAATGGGAGAATTAATCGCCTTTGGCGTACGCTTCTGCGGCGTCACTATAACACTCTGCTAGAGTGAAACACTCTGTTGCTACATCAATCTTCCCACATGTAGACACATATAATTTTCTTACAAAAATAATATTACTGATCCAAATCAGAATAAAAAATAATTGAAGCTAAAATAACCTCTAACAACAACCTACATCAACAAAACTAACTTACTTGTCTAAGTGATCTAACTGACTTAAATTGAATTAATACTAATGACTACACATTTACTTAAAAAAAGAAGCAAATTTTGGAGGTAGTGATGGATTTTTTGATGGTAAATGATCAACTTACCACATTAAGAGCTCTAGTTCTAAAGATACTAATTAAACTAGTTCCCCTATTCAATTATTCCTAAAGACGAAGATTTAAAGTTAAAAAAGCATTTACCAGCTCTTTTATACTTTCCCAAATCTCAATAACATGTAGTAGAAAGCTTAAGTTTGCCAATAGATTTGAACATCAGCGCTGCTTCCCTAAGATAACCCTCAAAAGCTTCATGATTTGTTCCCCATATTTGATAAGCAGACGTTCTAAGACCATAAGCTTTGGATAGTTTTTCCCACATTGTGTCTCCTACTCTCTCAAAGCACATCGTTACCATCACAAAATTATTCCCATAAAAATATGAAAACCATACGATACTCATGTCAAATAAGGTAGCATTCATAGGAAAATTAAAGCAATAATATATCATTAATGACCTTTTTTCCACGTTTGTGCCACTCCAGAGGGCTGCTAGCAACCCGCATAGCCTGAGCCACTAAATTATCTAGTTTTTTACCCTGAACGAGTCCTCTCTTTTTCCAGTAGTCAAACATAGGTTTAGAGAGCTTCTCTTTGTTCTCACATATACATAGCCTTTGCATGGTTTGAGTTATGGCCACATACAATTGTTAATCATCATTTTGTGAAAAAAAATTATTACAAAAATAATTTAAGGATCTTACATGAAACTCAAGACCTTTGCACTCCACTATAGTAAGAACAAGTGCATTTTTCCTAACAAATTCACAAACTTCTATTTTCGCTTGAACATCACGTACCAATATCACTTGTTCTGCCCCAAACCCTACAATATCTTCACCACTTCCACTGCCACTTCCTCCAAAAATAGTCACAATTGCGTTTTCATCATCACCAGATTCAAGTAAAACAGGAGCTTCACCAAATATAAAACTAACTTCAAGCTCTAACTTATCAACTAAGTGAATATAATAATGGTACAAAATGTCAATGACACTCTAAGCTAAATTAAGCACACCAGCATGTGTTTTGAAATTCTCTTTTAATTGTTTAATCTTGGATACAAGACCTTTGTGTTGTTCTCTAGATTTTTTGGGTGCTTAAGAACTCTTTATAAAAAAGAGATCGTATATCTTGAAATCTAAAATCAATTCCTCTTGCAATTGTCTGTGTAGTGTTACCCGTAAACATAAAGCCTTCGTCAACATTTTGGCAAATAAATTTAAAGAGAGAAACCTGCCTCATACTAAGATCTTGCACCTCATCGATATAAACCAGATCCATCTGGTAACCTTCATAAATCCCATTTTTAAGCCTAAGATGAATGTCATTAACTAGATCACCTAAATCAAATTCTCCCCTCTCACTTTTCATCTTTTCATAGGTTACAAAGAGGGTGTACACAATCTCTCTTTTCTCTTTACTTAATGTGGAAGAACGACTTTCGGCCAGTAGACAGTAACCCTCATAACTCAATTTTCCATCACTGCATTCCCATGCTTTCAGGCCTCCTTTTATATGTGAAATAATTTGGTGAACACTCTAGAACTATCAAGCTTCTTTGTAAGATTTGTATTCAAGTGGGGCCAGTAAAGTGAACAAAATTTGTCAAATGTTACCTCCCTTAATCTTATAAAAGTTTGCAATGCAATAGATCTTGAGCTTATATGGTTAGCATTAGAACCTTCTCTTGCCTTGAGAAATCTTTCGAAGAATGAACTTCCCAATGTACCATCCAACATCATCAGAAACTTTTGAAATATTATAACAAGAGGGTAATATTTCACCGGGATGTTAATAAATGTGTCAGGAATGATGTGTCATTGTGTAGATGTTATTTATGTATCAGGTTATATTTATTTTATGCGGGACTTATACTAAATAACAAAACACTTTAACGGGCAGCTAGGTGTACCCGGTAAGATGAGTTTTATGTGGGTAAGTAGGGTGTCGATCATTAAGAGCGAGAGCATTAATTCCTAATTCTATCAGTATTTTAGTTATCTAATTTAAACCTAAAACTAATGCAAAAAGGGGGGTTTGTTGGGATTCTAAATTTGACGAGACAAAATAAATAAAAGAATGAAACAAAAGGATCAGAATCGTCATTAAAGAATTCTTCAAGCTGGTGGAGAATTATGAGGATTTGGTCAAAGATGTTAAAGATAATGATTAGGAAACATATTAATGTGATTTAATGTGATTTAAATAGTTTCCTTATCTATTGATTAGCATTCCTTTATATGCACTTATTATCCCTCTATATAAGGGTATTAGGTGTGTAGGTTTTTAGCATTTCAGTAAAGTATGCTCGTAACTCCTGGGTCAGTCTTTGTAAGACGCCGTGTGGATTACTTCTAGTAGCTTATTTGTTGCTAGTAGTAATAGCGGATGGTTGTTAGTGTTCTATCGGGGTTAGGTTAGTGGTTTGTTTTGTTATATGGGTTAGGTAGATGGTGTTAGGTTTCTTTGGGGGGATAGGGGTTTATTAAGCCTTTGTATCCTGATACATATGCATGAAAGGCCTTAAACGTTTATAGTAACCTTGTCTTTCTATGATTGTTTATTTATTATCCGCTGCGGTGATAAATGTTATGATCCTAGCTGGGCCAAACGATCTATGAGCCTACAATTAGGGTGTCAATATTGGCTTTATCAGAGTGGGTTGCTTTGATATATAGGATTCACAGGTTTTATGGTAAAAGAATGAAGAAGAATATTATATCCATCAACCACCACACAAACCTAAACAAGGAGCGTTGGATCTTGAACGATGATGTTGTTTATGGCCTCATTTTGGAGATTATTTGAAAGAATGACATTTGATTATTACTTATTTGATGTTGTAGTTGATTTTTACAGGCTTGTGTTCTTATCATATCTTAAAGGATCGTGGTGAGTGGTCACTTTAAGATAAAAAATTGTTCGTGATTATAAGGCTAGGTGACGAAGACTTGATGAATCTAGCATAGGTGTACGATATACCTTATGATGCTTACTATGTACATTTGCTATCACTTGTATGGAGTTACGTTGTTATGTCAGTGTCTCATTTAATGCGGAATGAGGATTTTGTCAAGAGACATAGTCTAATATACATAGAGGTAATCGAGGACCTTGAACGTCATGTGGATAAACAGGATATAAGACACAAGTTTGGGAAATTCAACTTCTTCAACAAATTCGTATTATTCATTTTTCTTCATCATTGATAATTTGCTGCTTGGAGCCTACTAAGTCCATGATTCAAGAGATGGTAAACATGTTAAGGGGAAGCTTATTGTTTATTTACCATCTACATGCACTCCTATTTGATTATGACAAAAAGGGGAAGAGTGCATGGATTCAGGGGAAGTTCTTCATCTATATTAGCTTCAGGGGAAGCTTGTGCTTATTGGTTTTGTCATTATCAACTAGGGGAAGATTGTTGGGAATTATACTTTGAGTTGATTATGACAAAACATATTAAAGATGGAGGACCTACAAGACAAAGCTGGAATAACATTAATGCTAATTGAAGATTAGTCAAACAGTATTTAATGCTCAGCTAAAAGATAAAGATCAACATTAATGCTGATTAAAGATTAGTCAAATAGTATTTAATGCTGATTTATAGTTTCCTAATTTTATTTGATCTTATCTTGTCTTGTAAACCCTAACCCCTCTAGTATATAAAGAGGGGTAGGCGTCTAGTATTGATTATCCATCATAGTTAGATCTCTCCAATGAGAGTCTAATAGTTAGCTTATTAGTTTATGTAATAGTTCATAGTCAACTGATTAAAGTCGAATTGTTTATAGTTTATTAGTTTATGAATAAAAACATTGTTCATAACATTGTTGTTCTTATTTGTTATTCCGCTACGTGATCAATGTTATGATATCCTAGATGGGCAAAATGATCTATGAAGCCTACAATTAAGGTTTCAACAAGGTTTCAACCTGAGAGACTGGCACAGTTTTGTGTACTAACCTAAGGTTTTGATGACAAGTAAAGCAATAAACACACACAAGAAGACAAACAAACGATAGAGAAGCAGTCAAGAACTAATGTAAGGAAAACGTATCAACCATGAATAATCCGACAAAACGCAGGTTTGTTTATTTAGTGCAATGAATGTCTTATCTGGAAGGGCATATCATTCTTAGACTTAGGCAGTACTTCTTCTTAAGACCTAGACATGCTAATTTTGTCACAATTAGACGCATCCGCATAAAGCTTCCTTATGTTGATTATAATCTATCTTAGGATCTAAGTAATGATGCTCTTACTAAACCCTATCTCATCGAGACTTTACCAACTTACTGCTTCACGGCACTTTATATACTAGTATTCCACTGTCTGAGTCCTTACCAATGGAATAAGAATGTACTTGTTGATACAAAGGTCACCTTATGGCTCAACTAAGCTCACTAAACTAAAGGCAAAGATAGGTCAATATCTGTGATCCTGTGACTCTAGATATATAAATTGCAATATGGAGAGCTATCCCAAACTCTTAGCCTACGCCTAAACAACACCGAAGTTGCAGCGCATTAAATATGTGGGACTAGACCCAGTTAAATGATAGGTCGCATACTTAAGCATGTAAACAAATATAAATTTATAAACATAAACAGCAATCAACGATAAATTAAGCAATCAAGATAAATAAACCAAACATTAGATCTTCATAAACATGGTTGATACCTAAAGGTATGAGCCGATAGTCATTGTAAACATACACACGGTTTGATATATGAACGATTAAAATAAAGAAACCTTAATCGAACGCGTATTTGGTTGCGCGAAGATTACAAGAGTTTTCCTATGATCTTGAGGCTCTTTTCTGACCTTCTAGGCTTGATGGTTTAGGGATTCACTTGCATGATTAAAATTAAGTTTAGGGTTGTCTATATATATATAGGGTCTAGTAGTCAGTTCAATACAGCGTATTGGGAAGCTCAATACGGCGTATTGGATGACTTGGTGTGGGCTCCAAGAATAAAATATTCTAGAACTTTCTTGAGCTGATATGGATATGACGTATCGGACATCCTGGATACGGCGTAGCGGACCTATTGGGTACGGCATATCAGACCTATTAGGTACGACGTATTGGCTCATTAGGTACGGCGTATTGGCTCTTTGGGTATGATGTTTTGTACATCTTAGGTACGGAGTATTGGCTGAAAGTGTGCTTTTCTTGATATTTGACCAAAGTATAATATATGACGTATATACTTATGTGGTTATGGCGTATTCTTTAAAGTCAGGCAATGGTCTTTTGATTCGTCAAAGTCTTGGATATGTCGTATAGGTCTAGAATAATACGGCGTATTTGCTGTCAGATCAGTAAACTTTCTCGAACTCTTCGTTTATGCTCCAAAATGCATGCCTTTTAGCATAACTTCACCAAGTACTCTATAATTACTGCAATTCTCAAATACAAACGATTAAGTAACAATTCTTTGCAATAATTATACAAAATAAGTAATATATATGGGATAAATGATGCTATAAAATAGACATTATTTGATGTCATCAAATATTCTCCCACTTAAATTCTACTTGTCCTCAAGTAGCCTTTAGAAGTTTATAAAAATGTATCCCTAGGGATATTTTCCATTAAAGCATTTATTTTATCTATTACAAGTACACAACCAAACACCTCACGAAGTAGGAAGATGAAAACACTCAAATCGCTCAACTAATCTATGTGGTAACATGTAACTAATTCGCTCAATTACTCAGTCGTGACGAGTATTCTATCATAAGCTTGGCAAGGATACACATCTCCACCACTAAAGCCAAGGAGTAACAAGTTTATAATGTTAAATATGGTTTTTTTTGTATGGAAAGGCTTATGGTTGATCATTCTACAATCTTCCACCAGAAGTACCACTTCAACAAGGTAGTTGAAGCACACAATCACACCCAGAACGCTAGGGTAGACATGTGTGTTCGATCACATCCCCATTCGAATTTAACCAATGGTTAGGATGAAGAATGATATAGAGTAGGAACCTTTTAACTTTCACCAAAAGTCATAAACAAACAAGGCAGCTGAGACATGCATACATGGCCGTAACGACAGAATAGACATACACGCTCGTACACATCCTCATTCACGTAAAACCAGCGGCTAATCATTAGGTGAAAGAGAAGCAAATTGTTGTTAAATAAAAATATGAAACAAATAGATTAAAACTAAGATACAAGTTGCTAGACACTTTTTCCCGACTGTTATCATGATAAAGACACAACTATTTACAGACGTCTTGATCATAGATCAAAAACAACAACCTAAGTTGGCGTTCCTGTAACGATCAACTTCCTAATCTTCCCAAAACTTTACATACTCTTCAAGGCAAGTGGCGATATCTTCCACTTTGTATAATACTCCACATCGTTGATTTTTTAGACGTATCAACGAATAATCGATCATTCATGTAATTCCTTCGGTAGTTGCGAAACGATTATCTTCAAACTTTCTTTCTCTTTTTGTATTTTTCTCAGTTTTTTGATTTTTTCATACAAATACCTCAAATCCCAGTGTAGTTTTACTATCTTTACGATCATTATAATTCCGGATAATTTCTTTGATAGTTCCTTCGTCTTTGGATTCACCAATAATTGTGACGATAGTAAAATCACTTGAGCTTTGACTACTAATATACATTCCCATTTGCAATGCGCAAATTTCCAACCGCATCAAAGATAGAAAATGACACAAGACTCAGTAAATACAAACTTTACACTTTAAGCAATTAGAAACTGTAAATTAAACTTAATCTAACAGGTAAGGTTAAGGTGTAAGGGTGTAACGAAATAAAATTGTTGGTGTAATTCCTAAAGGATTGGCTCTATGGGTTATTCTAATGGATCACCACTCTAAAGATGAGAGCGGAAAGGGTTTAAACGGGAGGTTAACTAACCGGTGTAGTTAGTTAATAAGTAACATGTAAAGGCTATTTGGGTGTAATCCTAAAATTTACCAATTTAAACAAGTTACTCCATCTAAATCTATAGTACTTATCATTGCTGTCTTAAGTGATATACCAAGCCAAGTTCTAAGTCTACAACATCACCGGCACACTCATATTTTGTGGAATTTAGGTAAACATTTGGACACGAAAAGGTTAAATCCTCACAATATCTAACAAGGGTTTTTGTATGCGGGTTATGTAACATGGAATTTCACAAAAGTATGCTTGAAAAACTTTTTAATTTGAGCATAATTTAAGCATTTTAGTGTGAAAAATAGGACAAGTAAACATTCTAATTCCATTCCTTTACTTGAATTATACAACGTCCTCGTTGTATATATAAAACATTAAATACAAGAATTAAAAAAAAATTAGAATGAGAAACTCCCCTGATATTTGGTCGGTAGATTCTCCAAGTTGCGTTTATGAGCAAGATTGTGTTGAACAGCCGCCTTAAAGTTTCAAGACTCCAACACTTCAGACTTGTAGATACTTTAACCAACTTTGTTGATAACTTCCTGAAGGTCCTGTATAAATTCTCAGAAAACAAATGCAATTCTATCTCTGTGTATTCATTGGTTAGACTTGAAATATAAACCTAAAACTGTACAGGAAGTCAATACGCTATATCCATTCCCCAGGATACGTCGTATTGATACATGTATACGCTGTATTCATTTAATGAATACGTCATATTGACTGTGCTAAAAATAAAAACTGGATAACGTCTAAATAGTCGATACGCCATATCCATGGGGTTTAGATACGTCGTATAGAAAATCTGGAAAGATGGACTCGATAAAAATTGAAAATTACATTTTGGGTTGTCTCCCGGCAAGCACTTTTGTTTATAGAAAAGTCTTTAAGTTAGACTTGCCCCAATTTAATCCCATCCTTATAAAACAATTTGGGGTCGAACGGGATGCCAAATGGCACATACAAATTTTTGATTAGGAAAATGAATGGCATCCCTTTGTTAAGATGATTCCAAGTCATGATATTAAAATTTAATCCCTTGATAAAAGTTTTAGTTTTGAAAATTTTATTAGATGTATCATGACTTGTTTCCAAAAGCTTATTTGACCCATGTGCATAGGCACCAACATCGGTATTTATTACATCAGGTAACGGTTTGACAGATAAATCCCCTGAAGAGTGTTCAATATCGACTTAATCATTATCATTATGCGTATCCGTTTTTAATTCATTAGGATAAATTACATTAAAAGGAAATAGATCATTAAACTTTAAAATGTTTTGTTCCTCTTCATCATATTCGGACAATGATATTTCATCTTTCAAATTAAATTCATCAATATGTTGAGGGTTTAAAATCGGTTTAGTTAATAAATATGATTTGGACGTTTGAGCATCATTGTAAACAATGGTTGGAAATTCATTCTCAAAATCTTTAAAGAAGTCTAAATCATCAAAATAACTGACCGTAGGCTTGGGTGATGGAAGCAAAGGCATATTGACTTTATCATTATCATTTTCTGAATACGTTTTTAAATTGTTGACATAAATTATTCTGTAAGAAAATGAATATTTGTCAAAAATTACTATGCAATCTTCATCGTCAGATTCGTCAAACAAAATTCTAAAGTCTATTTCATCGTTGTTAAGAGAACTTACCATAGGCTCACACGAGAGTGATGCTTCAGATGTTAACGTGTCGTTAAAGACTATAGCTGGGAATTCAGTTTCAACAGATCTGAGGTCGTGAATGTCTTCATTATCCTAGTTCTTACCATACGTAGCAGTTTCCCAGTTATACACCTTACCACGCCTACGAGCTTTTTCTTCCTCAAGCCTGATATACTCCTCCATAGTAATGTTAGGGTTGTCCATTTTAACCTGTAATAAATTTTGCTAGGAAAGAAAACTGTCAAATAGCTTAATACGTCGTTTCAGTGAACTGAATACGTCGTATTGATGATAGAGTCGAATACGCTTTATTGGTTTAAAAAAAAGTTTATACGCCGTATCTAATAAATTGAATACGTCGTATTGGTTTGAAAAAAATTTACATCGTACTTTGAATAATGCAAAAAACATACAAACACACAATATGCAAAAATATACATTGCAGGAAATCAAACACACAAAACAAACACACAAATATGCAAATTAATCTAAACTAAATCTAAACTAAACTAAACTAAAACACTAATAAATAAGAATTAAACAATTTCACTCCCCGATAATGGCACCAAAAACTTGATGCATCGTTGTGTAGGTGTTATTTATGTATCAAGTTTTACTATTTATTTTATGCCGACTATACCTAAAAACAACACTTTAATGGGCAGTGTACCCAGTTAGATGGAGTTTCATGGAAAGTAGGGTGTCGATCACTAAGAGCGAGAGCGTTAATTCCTAATTCTATTAGTATTTTAGTTATGTAAGTTAAACCTAAAACTAATGCAAAAGGGGGGGTTTAATATCTATGCAAAAGGGGGGGGTGGGTTTGCTTTGAGAGATGGAAAGTTTGGGGTTTCTAACCTAAGGTTTTGATAACAAGTAAAGCAATAAACATACACAAGAAGATAAACAAATGATAGAGAAGCGGTCAAGAACTAATGTAAGGAAAACGTATCAACCATGAATAATCCGATAAAACACAGGTTTGTTTATTTAGTGTAATGATTGTCTTATCTTAAAGGGTATATCATTCCTAGACTTAGGCGGTACTTCTTCCTAAGACCTAGACTCGCTAATTCTGTCACAATTAGACGCATCCGCATAAAGCTTCCTTATATTGATTATAATCTATCTTAGGATCTAAGTAATGGTACTCTTACTAAACCCTAGCTCATTGATATTTTACCCACTTACTGCTTAACGATGATTTATATACTAGTAGTCCACTATCCGAGTCCTTACCAATGGAATAAGAATGTACTCGTTGATACCAAGGTCACCTTATAGCTCAACTAAGATCACTAATCTAAAGGCAAAGATAGGTCAATATCTGTGATCCTATGATTCTAGATATATAAATTGCAATATAGAGAGCTATCCCAGACTCTAAGCCTACGCTCAAACAACACCGAAGTTGCAGTGCCTTAAATATGTAGTACTAGACCTAGTTGAATGATAGGTCACATACTTAAGCACACAAACGAATATAAATTGATAAACATAAACAATAATCCATGATAAATTAAGCAATCAAGATAAACAAACAAAACATTAGATCTTCATAAATATTGCTAATACCTAAAGGTATCAGCCGATAGTCATTGTAAAAATACACACGGTTTGATATATGAACGATTAAAATAAAGAAACCTTAATCGAACGCGTATTCAGTTGCACGAAGATTACAAGAGTTTTCCTATGATCTTGAGGCTCTTTTCTGACCTTCTAGGCTCCTTTATTCATCTCTTGGTTGACTTGGTGGTTTAGGGATTTCATGATTAAAATTGAGTTTAGGGTCGTCTGTATATATAGGGTCTAGTAGTCGGTTCGATATGGCGTGTTAGGAAGCTTAATACGGCGTATTGGATGACTTGGCGTAGGCTCTAAGAATAAAATATTCTAGAATTTTCTTAAGCTGATATAGATACAGCGTATCAAACATCCTGGATACGGCGTATCGGACCTATTGGGTACGGCGTATCAGACCTATTGGGTATGGCGTATTGGCTTATTGGGTACGGAATATTGGGTCTTTGGGTACGGTGTTTTGTACATCTTAGGTACAGAGTATTGGCTGAAAGTGTGCTTTTCTTGATATTTGACCAAAGTATAATATACGACGTATATACTAATGTGGATATGGCGTATTCTTCAAAGTCAGGAAATGGTCTTTTGATTCGTCAAAGTCTTGGATACGTCGTATAGGTCTAGAATAATACGGCGTATTTGCTGTAAGATCAGTAGACTTTCTCAAACTCTTCGTTTATGCTCCAAAATGCATGCCTTTTAGCATTACTTTACCAAGTACTCCATAATTACTGCAATTCTCAAATACAAATGATTAAGTAACAATTCTTTGCAATAATTATACAAAATGGGTAATATACATGGGATAAATGATGTTATAAAGTAGACGTTATTTGATGTCATCAAGGAACATCGTTGAATTCTGATGGAATAACATTTGTATTATTAAGATTGATCTCTCTTGATGAACTACTGTTAAATACATTAATTCTTAAAGTCAGAACAAGACCACATAGAAGGCAAAAAATGATAAAAAGGATGAGAACTTACACACCTTGTTAGATGGGAAACATTTTGTTTCACATCATAACATAATTTTGGGTTGACTGTCACAAAAAGCTAGCGAAGAACACTCAGTTTGCTAATACGGCTACTTTCTGCTTCATAAATCCCATTAGAAGCTATGCGAAAATTTTATTCGTGTTGGAACAACTTCATGGTCAGAATGGTGGTTTTCCCAGTTCCTGATCGCTCAATTATAAATGAACTCTTGCCAGATAAAATTATGTCCATTTGTTCATCTGTGACTTGCATGGGTAGATTAACTTCATCATCGAAAAGCAAATGGCTCACGGCCACACATGACAATGAGTAGAACTTCATACGCAATAGGCTTTCACTGACTTTTGAGTTTTCAACATAATTTCTAGCATTACCAGGATTCACACTCACTTCACTTTGGTCTTCACAGTCACTTAAATATCAAAATTGGATAATATTTTGGGATGCGGGCCAACTCCTATAAACTTCCAAGTACCTGAATAAAATAAAGAAAATTGAATTAGCATATATAATCACTACTTTAAGAATTTAAGTTTACTAGGCAATAAATGAACATACCCCTCAAAACATTTTTTAGTGTACCGATAAATATAATCATCTGAGTAAGCAAAAAATATTCTCCCAAGTTGTTTTGTGAGTTCTAGAATCTCCTCTAAGGGTAATATATTCCAAACCTTCAACACTTGTGTATAATTGACTTCCTTGATGATGTCAATAGTGCAAATCACATAGATTCCTTCAACCTTAAATTGTTTTAAGATTTGTAAAGAATTTTCATAGGACAAGTCTACACTTCTGTTCTTGGGCCGCCAACCATTAGAGAGTTTCAGTAAAAGGTTTATAACCTGCTTCTTTAAGCGAGGATGAGTCAACTTTCCAAGCGATCTTTTGAAGTCGTCACTGAAGAGAACCCGATAACATAAAATTGAACAAACATGAAGAACAATACAAGATACTGCATAATGATATAATTTGGTGATAATACAATCACACACCTTCCATTTTGCATGTTCAAAGAGTACACTATTTCTGTTAACCAAGTCATCAAGTTGTTCTAACTCTTTCTTTGTTCCTATTATCATCATCTTCAAGCATTCATCAGCCTCAGCATCAAAGAAACAATGTCGATTCCTTGCATCAGAGACTAAATCTTTCCATACGGACTCACTATTAGTTAGGGTTCTTTCATTCCCTAATATCCAAAGGCAGTGTCTACAAAACACCATAATAGAAGGCAATATTATACTTCTTATAATTAGAAAGTATTTATAAAGATTAATTGTCAAATAAGTGAGATGACAGCATACCGTGCTCTTGTCAAGGCAACATTAGTCCTTTGAGGACTAGATATGAAGCTAAGAGACCCACGGATATTAGATCTTACTGTTGACAAAATAATAATATCTTTTTCTCCACCTTGGAACCCGTCAACTGATCTCACCTTCACTGAAAATCCATCAAGTTTCTCATACTTGTGAGCAAGTTTTTCTTGAATCGAATTGACTTGGGCAGCATAGGAAGATACAACACCGATTGTAAGCTTCTTCTGCGAGTCCTGCCATGCTGTAGACGTGATAGAAAAGGTCAAGTAAACATTGACCACAATGATATGATTCTAAATTTAGAAATGACATAATCAATATGCACACCTTTATAGAGATTTTTCACAATTTTAATTACAATAGCCACCTCAACCATGTTTCTTCGGCTATATCCATCATCGTCCTTTTCTTTTTTTCCCAACAATGAAATTTATAAAGGAATAGGAGCCAAACATGGGTCCCAAAAGATACCTTTGTCCATAAATTTCAGATAACACATTTTGTACATCTAGGATTTGATTTTGATAAAACTTCAAATTTGGGAAGTGATGACATCAAATAACGTTTATTTTATAGCATCATTTATCCTATGTTATTAACCCATTTTGTATAGTTATTGCAAAGAATTGTTACTTAATCATTTATATTTGAAAATTGCAGTAATTATGGAGTAATTAGTGAAATTTAGCAAAAGGCGCGCATTCTGGAGCTTAAATGAAGATATTTTAAAGATTACTATTCTGAAGACTAATACGTCATATCCATTGAGGAAGATACGGCGTATTCGTGCCTGCACTCACCAAAGACCACAAAGGAAAGAAGCTCAATACGCCGTATATGCCGTATTGGAAATATGTAATGAATATAATATTCTGGAAGATATCAAGCGTGGTCCCTACTCCAAAAAATCCCTAATACGTCATATCCAATCCTTGGATACGCCGTATCAAACCGACTTCTAGACCTTATAAATAGAAGGCTCAAAAATGAGTTTTAAGGGTACTAAATCATATTCTCGATACCTAAACCATAAAAGTTGATTTTCAAATGAGAACAAAAGCAGAAGAGGTCGAGCAACGTTATCAATTCCATAAGAGACATTGTGTAATTCCATATACTTTAGTAATCATTTAGTTTTTGTTATCATTCGTTAACTCGGTTAGCTTACCTTGGCTAAATAATTGCTTTTGTATTTATTATGACGTTTAAAGGCTAATACCTTTGGGTATTAGCCATTATTATAAAGATCTGAATGTTTGGTATTTGTTTATCTCAATTTCTTAATTTATCATTGAATGCTTGTTTATGTTTATCAATTTATACTTGTTTACGCACTTTTGTATGCGACCTATCATTCAACTAGATCTAGTGATACGGACCAAGTAAATCTAGAGTCTAGGATAACTCTCCATATAGTAATTTATACATCTAGAATCATAGGATCACAAATATTGTCCTTCTAAGTCTGTGTCTAAGATACGCTTAGGGCTTAAATAGTTAATTGGATATTGCCAATGATTTATTGATCATGTTAACTAGCAGGTGACTTAGATAATTCAACAAATAACATTCAGATACCATTAGATAGTTAGACAAATAGACTACTAGTGTATAAATTATCGTTAAGCGGTAAGTGGGTAAAGTCTCTATGAGCTAGGGTTTAACAAGATCACCATTGCTTTAATTCCTAAGATAGATTATAATCATCGAATAAGAATGCTTTATTAGGATGCTTTAATTGTGACAAAATTAATGTGTCTAGGTCTTAGGATTATGTAACGCCTAAGTCTTAAGAATGATATGCCACATCGAGAGAAGAAATCATTACACTTAATAAACAAACCAACTTTATAATCAGATTAATAATGTGTTGGGATCTGAGATTTGATGATTACAAAACTAAATATGCAAAATTGAAGAAAGATGAAACAACAAGGACTTAATGTGAAATATTAAGTTAGCTTTCTATGTAAGCTAGGTTTTCTTGTAAACCCACTATATAAAGGGTATTAGAGGTGTCTGTTTATACATCCATCATAGTTAGATCTCTCCAATGAGAGTCTAATAGTTAGCTTATTAGTTAGTTTATAGTTTATTATTAGTATGAATAAAGAAAACCTTGTGATAACATTGTTGTTCTTATTTCTTATTCCGTTGTGCTTCATGTCATTCAATGTTATTATATCCTAGATGGGCAAAATAATCTATGAAGCCTACAATCAGGTTTCCACAATTGGTATCAGAGCGGGTTGCTCTTGATATCTAGGATGTTACAAGGTTTTTATGGTCGACTTTATAAAGAAAGAAGCTGCTGGTTTGGATTGAAACTAAACCCTAATTCCTCTAGGGTTTCAAAGGATGCTTGGTGTTTACAACGACAACAACTCTGTTTGATAGATTCTGCTGCTATTATTCTCAAGATCTTTTTTGCTAGTAAGGGTTTCATATATGTCTTCAGTCACGTTAACAAATGTTTAAAAATCTCAGAGATAGGATTTTGGTGTGATCCCTAATCAGTCACATATGTGGCTGTTTGACATATCTTGGATGTATTCTTTGTTATTAAACCTTCTAATTCATGAATTATATGATCATGATTATATATTAGTTAAGGTTTTTTTGAGAAACCCTAGTATGGAAAATTGAAAGCAGTAGATACGCGTCATAGGTTGTCGATATTCATTGGTTATGTATACAACATCAGGTACAGGTATCGTGGTTTGCTGTATAAGAAGGAGGTGAATAGATGATGTGATTTATGGCAAGTTGGACATGGTAATTGGATTCGATGGTTGGTCATGGGTTTGTTTAAACCTAATTTGATATTATATTCTATTTCCTTGCTTATTCATGGTGTGTATATTAGACGTGTTTTATGAAGTGAACCCTAAAAGATAGGGTCAACAGGTTTGGGTATGATATGTAGAGATTTGGTATGATGAAAAAAAATCTATTTTATAGGGATTGTGTTAACAACTTCCTATATTATTAGATACTACTGATTGAACATAGCAGGTTAAGGTTTTAGATTAAGTTATCTTGGTTAGTACTGCCAAGGTAAAAAAATTTAATACTATTGATGTGAACATGGATTAGTAAAGCAATATATTGGGCTGGGTTGTTACGTACGTAAACCTAAGTGAAGTATGTGTTTAGTATACTTTGTACTGCTCATGGGAGATTTAGAACTGTTCGTGCAGTGACAGGTTTGCAACAGTGCAGTGACAAAAAAATGTGTCACTAACCGAATAGGAGGAAGGAGAAGCAGTTTAGTGACACTTTAGCAACAGTTTAGCAACAAATAATGTGTCGCTAATAGCCTTGGAAGAAGGAATGAGTTAGTACTGCTGCCTTTCAATATTAGTACTGCTTTTGAAATGTTAAAGTTGTTCGTTAATGATTGGGCTTTTATTGCTATTGGGCCATGGGTTTTTATTGATGTTGTTTGTATAATGGTGCTACACGTTTAGGCTCAAAGGTACAGTTTAAACAAGGTATGTTGTTCCAAGGTTTAATTTAAAGATGTCAAGAGCAGGTTTGTATATTACTTACTATTGGTTTCTGGATGGATAATACTGCTAGCATTGTTCGATGTGGGACAACAAATGCATTTGGATCTCGGATAGAACTGTTTCTAACAACAGTTTATTATTATTGGATTTATGGCTATTATTTTAGGATTATTTAAAGATGTGATTACGAAGATAGTTGATTATCACTTCTTTGATGTTGTAGTTGAGTTTCACAGATGCGTGTTCTTATCATATCTTAAAGTCGTGTTTATAGTAGGACATTGACTTTAAAGATAACTTGTTCATGCTTACAATGGTGTGACGAAGACTTGTCAAAATCTAGCAAAGGTGTGGGATTTTTCTTATGGTGCTCAATGCTCACATTTGCTATCACTTAGTATGTGTCTCATAGAAGATGAGGTTTTTGTCAAGAGGTTGTGGTCTACTTATATTTCACAGATTTATTTATAAGTTTGACGTCACGTGGATAGTACAAGACATAAGACATAAGTTTGGGAGATTCTACTTCTTCATCAAATTCGTTATACTCAGTTTTCTTCATCAGTGATCACTACATAGAGCCTACAAAGTTCGAGATTCAAGAGATGGTAAACATATTGGTTTCATGGGAAGCTTATTAATTAAATGTTTAACCATCTACATGCACCACTTGAGGGGAAGTGTTTACAAGTTGCATATCTACAAGAAGACCCCTATTAGATGACTACAAAAAGGGGAAGAAGACTACAAGAGATATGGTTTGTAGCTTATTATGTGTGGTGGCATATTCAAGAAGATCTTAAGTCAAGGGGAAGCATTAAAGATTGTTTCATACATGAAGATTGTTTTGTAATATCAAATAGGGGAAGATTGTTGGGATCTAAGATTTAATGATTACAAAACTAAATATGCAAAATTGAAGAAATATGAAACAACAAGGACTTAATGTGAAATATTAAGTTAGCTTTCTATGTAAGCTAGGTTTTCTTGTAAACCCTCTATATAAAGGGTCATAGGCGTCTGGTTTAGTGTATCCATCATAGTTAGATCTCTCCAATGAGAGTCTAATAGTTAGCTTATTAGTAGTTAGCTTATTAGTTAGTTTATAGTTTATTATTAGTATGAATAAAGAAAACCTTGTGATAACATTGATGTTCTTATTTGTTATTCCGCTGTGCTTTATGTCATTCAATGTTATTATATCCTAGATGGGCAAAGCGATATATGAAGCCTACAATCATGTTTCCACATAATGGTTAATACAGTTTTCTTATATTTGGCTTGACCGATCTTTTACCTTTTGTTTATTAGCTCATGTGGGTTAAAGTCCCTTGAATTGATTATAGTTACCAACCAAACCATTCCAGTCTCTCAGGCTGAAAACTGCCTTTTCTCGTTAGAATTAAGATTAAGACTGACATAGGTTTAGAATATAATAGAATTAACATAGACTAGACAACCAAGATATTAATTAAATTGATAGATTTAACCTTGCTTTAAGTGTTCGACACCCTACTTACCACGAAACTACTACCGATCGGGTACACTGCCCGTTAAAGTGTTGTTTGGTTTAGTTGGCAAAATATAAATTTAAAACTTGAATCAATAAAATATACAACACGCAATGACACATCAAGTTTTTGGCGCCGTTGCCTGGGAGTGAACATTAATCTTGATTTTTATTTGATATTTTGGTTTTTAACATTAGATTAGATCTAACCCTTAGGAGTAGTGTAATTTAGATTAGTATATATTCTTGTATATTCTGTAATATTTGTATATTTGTCTTTAATTGTTTGCTTGTATATATTTGTGTTTAATTGCTTATGAGTTTAATTATCTTGCTGAAACACGATTCAGTTTGATAGTTGAATACGGTGTATAGCGTATTCATTCAACTGATTAATACGGCGTATCCAACTCTCTGTCCAATACATCATATTCATTCAACTGATTAATACGGCATATCCACTTCCATTGGATACGGCGAATCGATCATATGGAACATAAACTAATTCCTATTGATTTTCGTGCAATTTTTTTTTCTATCAGAGCAAATCCTACTGATTGTTTATCCCTTGTTACAGGTAGTGCATGACAAGGAGTTCTACAAATGAACTATTCACACCTTACAAAGAACCTAAGAGAGAATTTCGATCATCTAGGAGACACTTCAAGTTACTAAGTCTTGACGAATTGAGATCGCCTGATTTTTATTTATTTTCTGACCGAGAATACTTGGAAGAAGAAGAAGCAGAAGCAATGGCGGAAACCATGGAGCAATACATGAGCAAGACTCGAACGGACTATGGATCGGGAGTTTCTAGGCCTAAGATTGAGGAAAATGATAGTTTTGAACTGAAAGGACAATTTTGTAAGGAGATTTGAGAAAACACATTTAGCGGTTCGGATAATGAGGATGCAAATGAACACATTGAGAAAGTTCTTGAAATCGTTGACTTATTCTATGTTCCTAACATCATTGTGGATCAACTAATGCTCCGAGTCTTCCCTATATCCTTAACCGAAGCTGCAAGTCATTGGCTAAGAAACAAACCAACTGGTTTGATCAAAACTTGGGAAGATCTTAAAACTAAGTTTTTGAACAAATATTGCCAACCTGGTTGAACTACAAAGAAAATGGTGGAAATCAATAACTTTCAGCAAAAACCAGATGAAACCCTTTATCAAGCATGAGAGGGCTTTAAAGAACTCTTGATGAAGTGTTCTCAACACTATTTAACTGAGATGCAAGAGGTAATTTTGTTCTACAATGGGTTGGATGTTCCAACATGACAAATTCTTAACTCAAGAGGTGTCGTTCCAACTAATATAGTTACAGATGCTAAAAAGGCCATCCAAGAAATGGAAAAATACTCTCAAAAATAGCACAATGGAACATCTAGAGGAAGAAGTACTAAGACTTTTGACGGACTGGCTGCTATACAAGCACAACTGAACAATCTAGGAAGAGAGATCAAGAAGGTGAATGAAAAAGTTTATGCAACTTAAGTAGGATGTGAACAATGCAAAGGACCCCATTACACCAAAGATTTCTCACTAAAAGAAGAAGGGAAAACCTTAGAAGAAGCTTACTACATGCAATTTGGTAGACCTTTTCAAGGTGGGGGATATAGAGCAACAGCTCCAAGATTTTATCAAAGGAACAACGCAAATCCTTCGTACTAAGAACGAAGGCAATCGATGGAAGATACCTTGATCAAATTTATAGGAGAATTAGCAAAAAGACACAAAGAAAACTCTAACTGTATCAAAGAAATCTAAGCTTCAATGAATGCTGCCATAAGGAACCAAGGAGCATCAATTAAAACATTAGAAATACAAATCGGGCAAATCAGCAAGGTACTACAGGAAAGAGTATTTGGAAGCCTACCTTGCTCGACTAAAACGAACCCGAGAGATTAAGTCAAGTCGATCTCTACTGATATTGAAGCTGATTCACAATCGATACACCGTATTAGATCATCCCAATATGCCGTCTCCACTAGACAGAACAGTAAACTGTTGTACAAGTCAATACAAACGACGATTCATTTTCCAAGTCGTTTGGATAATCATTACTGTGATGAAGAAGAAGGGAACTATGGACCAAAATTTGCAAAAGCTTATGGAGCTTCACATATCAATGAAACCATACCCCGAAAGGAGAAAGACCCAGGGAGTTTCACTTTACCTTGCTATATTAATAATGTTTGTTTTGATAATGCCCTTGTTAACTTAGGAGCTAGCGTTAGTGTAATGCCTCTCTTGACCTACCTTAACTTAGGATTAGGCGAATTAGCTCACATTAAGCTAACAGTGGAATTAGCGGATAGGACAGTGAAATATCCAAAAGGAATAGCTGAAAACATACTAGTAGGAATTAGCAAATTTACTTTCCCAGTAGACTTTATAATTCTTGATATGCTCAAGGATATCAAAGTTCCCTTGATCCTCGAAAGACCATTTTTGTCTACCGCCCGTGCTAAGATTGATGTTTACAAAAGAAAGATTACCTTAAGGGTCGGGGAAGAAAAGATTATTTTCAAAAGTGTTAAACCTGCTAGTAGTTTAATTAAGAGGTTCTTCATGCTAAGTTTAAGAGAAAGAATGGAGCTTGATTTAGAAGCTAGGCTTATGGGAGAGACTTTGGTGTTAAATAGATCATTAGACCCTTTCTTGGAAGATTACATTGAATTAAATGATCTAAATGAACCATTTGAGCTTAGGAGAAATCAAGGAGATGATTTGATGCCCACCATTGAGGAAGGTGAGGTAATTTAGGAATTTAGAACTAAGAATGATGAACTTGATACTAAAATTGATCATTACCCTAGTTATTGCGACGATGATAAGAAAATACGCATAGACTGTGCTCATAACTTAATGTTTTCATGCATGATAGGATTTGAATTTACATACGTCAACTTCTTTCCGCTGTTGTATGTCAATGTGATGTCCAAAAAGTTTCATAATTTAATAATGAAAGATAAGATGGTGTACAAAGGGGATAATGTTGTAGGAGCTTTAATGAATGTGCCTATTTTTGTTGGAACCTTTTCTATTATGACTGACTTTGCAGTTTTGGAAGATATAGATGTTTATCATAATGAAGGAATGGGCGATGTTATTGTTGGCAAACCGTTCTTAAGAGAAGTTGGAATTAAAGCAAGACGGTTTGATGGAATGATTGCCATTTACAATGGTAATGATGAAGTAACTTACCAAATGATGTGATCACATCTGAGGTTTAAATGCCACACTAATGAGCAATGAAACAAAATCCCACCATTACTAATGGTAAAAGAGAAAGATGAGAAGAATGGAATCTCGCATGCATACCAAAAGCTTAAGGGGTTCTACAAAGGAGTTTTGAATCTAGGACCCGATTACATTCAAAATGCGAAGACAGAAGAATGGCTCACACGCGGGCACATTAGCGTGCATGAAATGGAATAGTAAAGAGAAGCTGAAGACAAGTCTAACTTAAAGACTTTGCTGTAAACAAAAGTGCTTCTCGGGAGACAACCCAGATTGTTATCAATACGGCGTATTCCCTCCATACCATACGGCGTATTGATTGTCTAGATGTTATCAGTCTTTATTTTTTATGCACTTTAAAAAACATTATTGTCAGTTCTAGAATACGACATATTCACTAACCTGATACACTGTATCCACCAAAACTGACTCGTATATTTTGTTTAGTTTAGTTTAAATTGACCGTAGGTACCAAGATAGGAATGTACATGTTTTTCCTACAATTTATACAGGACCTTGTGAAAGAAATATCAACGAAGTTGGTGGAATGCATATTTTATGGAATTCTATGTGTGTGATGTTCGTGCTAGGATTCAAACGCTTTTCTAGCACACAATCTCGCTTATAAACGCAACTTGGAGAATCTAGCGAGCAATTATCAGGGGAGTTTTTCATTCTAATTCTTTTTAAATTCCCGTATTTAATGTTTTATCTATACAACGAGGACGTTTTATAATTTAAGTGGGGGGATGGAATTAGAATGTCTACTTGTCCTATTTTTCACACTAAAATGCTTAGATTATGCTCAGATTTAAAAAAAATTCAAAGCATACTTTTGTGAAATTACATGTTATATAACCCGTACACAATAACCCTTGTTAGATATTATGAGGATTTAACCTATCCATTTCCTAATGTTTACCTAAATTCCACAAAATATGAGTGTGTCGGTGATGTTATAGACTTTAGAACTTGGCTTGGTATATCACTCAAGACCACAATAATGAGTATTATGGATTTAATTGGAGTTACTTGTTTAAATTGGTAAATTTTAGGATTACACCCAAATCACCTTTATATGTTGCTTATTAACTAACTATTCCGGTTAGTTAACCTCCAGTTTAAACCCTTTTCCACTCTCATCTTTAGAGTGAAGATCCACTAGAACAACCCGTAGAGCCAATCCTTTAGGAATTACACCAACTATTTGTTTTGTTACACCCTTACACCTTAACCTACCCTGTTAGATTAAGTTTAATTTATAGTTGCTAGTTGCTTAAAGTGTAAAGTTTGTATTTCTCGAGTCTTGTGTCATTTTCTATCTTTGGTGCGGTTGGAAATTTGCACATTGCAAATAGGAATGAATTATAGTCAAAACTCATGTGATTTTACTACCGTCATAATTATTGATGAATCTGAAGAACTAATAACTATCAAAGGAATTACCCAGACTTATTATTATCATGAAGATGGTGAAACTACACAGAGATTTGAAGTATAGTTAGCAAAAAAAAGAGAAAAAAATTGAAAAAATGAGAAAAATACAACTAAAACAGTGAGAAAGAAAGTTTGAAGATAATAGTCTCACAACTACCGATGGAATTACACAAAGGATTGATTATTCGTTGATACGCAACAAAAATCAACGATGTAGAGTATTGTACAAAGTAGAAGATATCGCCACTTACCTTGTAGAGTATGTAAAAGTTTTGGGATGATTAGGAAGTTGACTGTTACGGGAATGCCAACTTAGGTTGTTGTTTTTGATCGATGATCAAGACGTTGTAAATAGTTATGTCTTTATCATGGTAACGGTCAGGAAAAAGTGTCTACCAACTTGTATCTAAGTCTTAACCTATTTGTTTCTTGAATTTTATTTAACAAAAAATTACTTCCCTCTCACCTAATGATTAGCCGTTGGTTTTACGCGAATGAGGACTTGTTCGAGCGTGCATGTCTATTCTGTCGTTACGGTCATGTATGCATGTCTTAGCTGCCTCGTTGGTTTATGACTTTTAGTGAAAGTTAGAAGGTTCCTACCTTATATCATTCTTCATCCTAATCATTGGTTATATTCGAATGGGGATGTG
>BQNB010015816.1:44835-72598 GCA_026074375.1 Tanacetum coccineum
TTACTTCAGAAGAATGCTCAGCTGCAATAACAGGATGTACCAAGGAAGATTGATGATCCGAGGATGATGTTAAATGACTTCCTGATGGTGTGTCCTGATCAAAGGAGATGGATATTGATGGAACGGTTGGATTGACTAGGGCATGAGCTGCATGAGTAGTAGGAATCTGACGATCACCTATTGGAGACTTAAAATATTCATCAAACATTGGTTGGAACAACAACTCTAATTCTTTATTGGTGGGAGGTACATAGGATATAGCAGGATCATGATTAGGTACAAGCCCTGAACTTATAGGTCCAAGCGTCAAAAGGTTAGTTGCGGGTCCTGGACTGGAGTGTATAGGAGCCGTATGACCATTTTTAAAACATCAATCAACATGTAGTTTATTCACACTTCTCCCCCGCAAAAATTGCATATACGGTTGCTATTTTTTGGTTGAACAAGTAAATAAGACTACAATTAAAGGTACGTTGATCCACTTGATAACAGAACGAGCATGGGAAAAACATGAAGTTTGTTGATGAGAATGGTCATAAACAAGAAGATTTCTCTTCTTCCAATGATAAAGCGCACTGAAGCGTACACCTTTCTTTACTTTGAGGAACGGGGCCTGAAGTGTTGTCAGCAGACGCCATATGTCGTTGAAGAGCGAGGCTTGAACTGATGTGAACAGACGTCATTTTGTCATTGAAGAGCGAGGCCTGAACTGATGTGAACAAATGTCATTGTTAATCTGCATCAGATTTGAATCCCTTGAACCCCTGGTTTATGAGATATCAGTCTTTTTGGCAACCAAACTTTGAGTCTTTCCTTTATAAGATTACAAGATGTACCTGCACTTGAGTTAGTAGTACCTGCACTGACATTAAGAGTTTGATCGCATTCATATGGGTTAGTGATATCACCATTTGAACCATTTGGAGGTTCACTGTCAACTTTGGTTGTGTTATCGGTGAACATCTTTCCAGTAGGTATCCACCTAAGACCAGCAATCTTGAAAATTCTACCCGTCGGTTTCCACCTAAGACAAGATCTAGGAGTGTTTGGTTTCTCATGCACAGCGGAAGACTTCTTGGGAGAAAACCTTTGTCCTATAGCAATCTGCCTACCAGGTTTCTGAGTATGACTCTTTGGTTCTACGGGTTTGTTTTTGTTTCTAGTCTTAGGGGATTGAACCTTAGCACGAGAATCCACCTCTTTCAGGAATTTTGTTATACAATTATCATGATTTGCATTAAAGACACATTTATGACACGTAGAGCAAACAAAGTGTTTGGAGTCAGAAAAAGAACTAGAATTCCTAGAGTGATCTACTAGCGACACACCATTTGACATTCCACAACTACTCTTAGATACAGGCAAACTCCTAGATATTTGATTGTTGCTCCTAGGATTTGGTTTGCTACCATTAGCAGTGTTTTGTAGACTAGTAGTATGCATCACACTAGGTCTTGAATTCCTATTTCTTTCTTGTGTCTTTTTCCTAGCTTCCTCTAGATAGTGATTATGAGCCATAACACTTGAACCATACGGTTCTTCTTGACTATTCCTAGATGAGCCAGGTGCAATCACGTGATGAGGTTTTGCAAGGACATATTCTCGAACTTTAGGCAAATAATGAGGAGTGACTGGTTTTGACAAAACGTTAATCACATCAACTTGGGAGGCAAACCGTGGTTTTGAAAAGTTAGGTCGTTCAGATTTAAACGCATTCGGTTGTCTAACAACTGATTGGTTTCTGGGTGGTTGTAAAACCGGTTTCCCCAAGATTGATGGTTTTGCAAACTTAGTATCCACGCTATTTCCTTTTAACTTTTGTAATTCTATCGCGTAATACGTTTATCAAAGCATACAAACCAGCAAAAACCTTTTCCAGAAACCTGATATTTCAATCAACATTTTCAACAGTCTTTACTATTACTTGAGCATTCAGTGAGTCCATTGATCTATTTGTTTGAATTCGTGTCTTTTTTGATAGAATTCATAAAGAACTTTTGTAAGTCTGTGTTAAATGCTCATTTTCCTTATTTTCCTTCTCATTCCTCAGCAAGTAATTTAGCCGACACTACATTCGCCTAGTTCAATGTTTATTGATTTTTTAAAACATCAAATGTCCATGTATATAACCTTGGTTTCATTACTTGTTCCCTTCACACTTTTATTTGATTCATCCAATTTGCAAATTAGTGTGGTTGTGGCCTGTACTTGAGCTTCAAATCAATGATCTTAAAAAATTCACGAAACCAGAGACTCCCAGGATTCCATACATTTTGTTACTTTGAAACTTTCTTCCTTTTGTTGCATTTGATATTTCAGCTGATAAATACAATGTTTATTCAAGTTGTAAAAAATCTTTTTGAAAGTTCAAAATAAACCTTCTTTATTCAAACCATGTCATTCGTTTTGAGAAACTCAGTCTTAAGCAAAGGACTTTTTACTTGATTATGTTCAGCATCCTGGTCAATCTCTCCTCCCCTATGACATATATTTTTTGAATCAGGAGTGGTAATTGCTATCAAGCCCTTTCCAACAGAAATGAGTCATAACTTGGTTCAGATTGATTAGAATCAGTAGTGCAATAGCAAAACATTAAGATGAGTAGTCAAATGTACCGCACAATGGCACTTGGTTTTACAGTTGATATCGCATCCACAACGTGTGTGATATAAGATCCCTGAACTGCTTCTTGTAATATGCCATCATCTTACTTTGCCCACTTAACGTTCAGTAACAACAAAACTAGCATCCGAGCTTATAACTCGAAACAACCCCATTACTCTTACTTGAATGCATCTTTCTTTCTTCATCCTTCTAACATACTGGAGTCTTTAAGATGTGTTCGTTTCAGCAACAAACTTCTTAACATATAGCCAGTATAAGGAGAAGTGGTTTCTCTAAACTGTTTAAAACTTGGAATACCATTGTATTCAGCAAAAAAGCTTCTCTGTCATATTCGAACTGTCAATAATCCAAGAAAGAGCAACAAATCGATGAACTTCAAAAACTGATTGTTGAGCACAATAAAATCCAAAATGCAGCCATGGATATATCTTTCATGGGAAATTCATTCTTGTCAAGGCTGCCTTTGTAATTTATTCAATTAATGGACATCTACTTGAGAAAGTCTCATTATCTTGACCAAAAGAGTGTCATGAATGCACGTTCGGAAAGCTCTATTGGTAATTTGCGATTCATCACGTATGAAAAACCTGAAGAAATGAATGAATTAGCCGAAAAGATGTCATGCAACATTCCTTTGCATTTTTTCTTGCATAATTGCAACTCTGCAATTCTCTCTCTTGAATTTCATAAGCTTTATACATGATTGAATGATTGTTATGATAACTTTGGATCGGTACAAATGTTGAGTGAATGTAGTTGTAATAAGTTAATGATTTGTTTATTAGATAAGGTGATATGTTGTTTAATATAATGATTTGTGTATTGTGATGAAAAATGAGTTACGTAATGAATAATAAGACTTAGGCAAAACTCATTGTAAGGAATCGTAGACAAATCTCAGTGAAGAAGCTTAGACAAATCTCAGTAAAGAAGCTTAGACAAATCTCAGGAAGAAGCTTAGACAAATCTCAATGAAGAAGCTTAGACAATCTCAATAGACAAAACGAGATATACAATTCAATCATTAAAACTCACAAAGACAATCTCAAGAGACAAAACGTAGGAGACAAAACGCAAAAGACAAAAACTCAAGTAGACAAAACGCAAGAGACAAAACGCAAGAGACAAAACGCAAGAGACAAAACGCAAGAGACAAAACGCAACCAAGAAATGAAATGGACAGAGTCTCCCCTAGGAAAAATGCAATGAGGGTCTTCAACTTGAGACAAAACGCAATACAAAAAACGCAACCTGTAATGTTAACCAAAACGCAATACACAAAACGCAACTGACAAAACGCAACTGCTGTACTACACTAGAAGACAAACCGCAGTGTACTATTCTCTGACAAAACGCAACTAAGAAACGTCTTCCAGGGAGACAAAACACAATTTCCAGAAAAGGCTTCAAATCACCAAAAATCACCCTTTATGAAACTTATAAGCTTTGAATTTCTTGCAAAACTTAGGTACAAAAGGCTAAGAACTACACTAAAAACACTAAACTAAAACACCACAAACGTGAGAAATCAAATAAGCCAATGTGCAAACCATATACCATCAAAACCAAATTTTTGATTAATTCTTCCAAGAGAAACGCACATACAATCTAAGTAATCATCCCATGTGCTCTGATACCAATTGTAGTATATTGGAAATCATAACACAATCAAGGATTAGTGTGTAGGCCGATTTCTAAAGAGAGAAAATGGGAAGTTCTAGTGAGAGAAAGACACTTAGTGTGTGTTTGTTTATACAATGAACAACCAAAGACCCTTCCCCAATTGTCTGAGAAAGGTTTATAGAAAACAAGTGTTTTGATGCCCTAATGAATGATACGTAAGTGCTTGATACAAGTGGGTAAAAAGACCCTTTGCCCGGCCCAAACCATTGAGTCATATGCTTACGAATAAACTACGATCAATGTTTATTCAGACATACACAACGGTTAACCGAGTTCTATTGTCTTAAACCTAACCTAAGCAGTGTTCTATCACCATCACAACCCAACTTCTTTTTATTACATTGTAATGATTAATTTTCCTAAATCAACTAGAACAAGTTTTAAAATTGATCCAGATTATTTTCAAACGAGCAAACTAAAAGAGACCATTCAACAATTAGTACCTAGAAAAGCTTCTTATCCACCTTAAAAACACATGAAAACCATTCCAATGATATTTCAGTGCATAGACTTTTGATATCTTGTCAAGGCATTTTCAACAAACATCTGAACTACAAAATAACTTGTTAGTAATTACATAACACATTGAAAACAATAGGGAGGCACCATTGTGATTGTTAGTCAAATCACTTGACAAACAATTTCATCAAACAAACCTCACAACAATGAACACTAACAAAATATGCTTATGTATTAAATCCCTGTAATAAGAGCTCATAATCAAACACATTGGTAAGCCAGAATTATTACCCTGATATTTTAATCAAACGAAACAAACATCACTATGCACATGTTGAGAATCATATATGGCCAATCTCGCCATCGCAATGCTTCAGATTCAAAGAAAAGTTTAGAAAGGAGTAAATAAGATGAGATTAGCTATCCATCTAAATGGTCAAATCATTTTAAAAAGTAGATAAAGAAAAATGCATAGGTAAGTGTAATAATTTGAATTTGAAAAATTTGGGTTTCTAAGGTTATGTCGAAAGTATAAAAAATACCAGTGTAAAATAAAAAAAGGATGCTACTAAATACACCAAGTAAATGACTAGTCAATGCTTCAAAAACTGAGAACATTATTTATTGTGAACTTTTTTAGGTTTAAAAAAATAAAAATAAAAAGACAAACTCACTGGGAATGACAAAAATCCATTGAAACAACACGTACTTTTAGAGTAAACTCACTTTATTCTTTGTATCTTCTCCAAAAATATTTTTACACTAAACTCTTTACACATGCAAGCTCTTTATATTCTTTGTCTCTCTAAATACCAAATCTAAATACCCGGACATTCTATGACCGGTGAGTTTTGCTATATCCCTAAAATACACTGGCAGGAACCACAATTGTCGTTCGTCATGTTGCCAGAAAATATCGTCAAAAACCACCATTGACCCGCCACATGCCGTCGTCATCAACAGCCGCCTGCCGGAATCTTTAAATGCGACATCACTACAACGATTTAAGTATCATTGTATCACTTATGCTAGATCTGACCACTTTCATTACTTGGGACTTTGTGAATGTTTTTTTTTCTTTTTTTTTTCTTTGGAATTTATGTGTTTTTTGTTTTTGACTTGAACTTTTTATGTTTGGTTGAAAATAATGAAATTAATCGAGAAATGTGATAAAAAATTGATGGTGGTGTGGTATTGAAAGGAAAAAAACAATTGTATTAATTGGTGGTTTTGAAGAGAAAAAAAATAAAGTGGACATCGGTGGTGATTAATAGATATTAATTAATATTTATTATAGTGTTGTGCAAAATGGATACTAATTTTCCCACTAACAAACCACTAATAATTACATAATCATTAAATGGTTAGTCTAAAATTACTGTTACATTAGATAGAAATTACATTTAGATTAAATAGCCACACACGCAGGGACTAATAATGACATGTTTAGATAGTTTAGTGTGGCGTGGCTATAGATACCCTCTTATTACTTCCAAAAGGTGCAATGTGGTGCTAGGATACTTGTACATATGCCTTGGAAATTTGTACATTGAAATTGTATGTAAACATTACATATTATTAGGGTTTTGATATAAACGTTAACGAATAATTCTGTTTTATAATAACGTTATGGAAAGTACGTTAAATAGATAACGTATGGTTTTTAGAACATATTACTTGACATATTAGAATGTTTACTTGACATAAACGTTGATGAAATTGGCATTGGTAGAGGTTGCATGAGCTCGTTTACTTTGGTAATGTAAACTACGTTACATAATGGAATAAAGCGAAAAATTTCCTTGTAAAAAGGTGGTATATAAAGTGCATCTAATTTAATTGATGGATATTACAGTGTATCCAATTTAATAGATGGATAATTACATTGATGAAAATTACGGGTTGTTACACCTAGGGAGTGTCCAAAGTGAGACACCCGCAGTCCGACATGGTATACGTCCGTTGGCCTTGTTGGCACCAATCCTGAACGGGATGTCAATCCCAATAGATCTATTTATAACACTCACGGTAACATAAAGTAATTAACAGCTTATGATAATTCGGGCATAGGCTAATTGATGTGTCGTTGTGTAGGTGTTATTTTATGTATCAAGATTTACTATTTATTTTATGCCGACTATACCTAAAAACAACACTTTAACGGGCAGTGTACCCGGTCAGATAGAGTTTCATGGTAAGTAGGGTGTCGATCACTAAGAGCGAGAGCGTTAATTCCTAATTCTATCAGTATTTTAGTTATCTAAGTTAAACCTAAAACTAATGCAAAATGGGGGTTTTAGCCTGAGAGACTGGCACGGTTTTTAGTTATCTAACCTAAGGTTTTGATGACGAGTTAAAGCAATAAAAAACACAAACAAGAGACAAACAAAACGATAAGAGAAGCGGTCGAGAACTAATGTAAGGAAAACGTATCAACCATGAATAATCCGATAAAACGCAGGTTTGTTTATTTAGTGCAATGATTGTCTTATCTCGAAGGGGCATATCATTCCTAGACTTAGGCGGTACTTCTTCCTAAGACCTAGACACGCTAATCCTGTCACAATTAGACGCATCCGCATAAAGCAAGCATTTGTTGATTATAATCTATCTTAGGAGATTAATAATGGTGCTCTGGTATGTGCTTAAATACACATACCTTTTACCTAATAAAATGAGCTTAAATGACCTATAATATATGAAAAATGCATTGTATATGTGTGTTTTGTGATTTGTATTATGCAGGAAACGGATATATCTAAAATGGACAAAAGCAAAGCATAAAGGGACAAATCCCGAGCCCGAGTATTATTAAGGAGTGCAAGAAATCGAGCGAAGGCGATATAATCGCTTAATGACCAACCCGTACCATTTAATGGGCCGGGTAGCCATTAAGATTTTACCATGAAAACGTAAGCCTAAAATCCAATAATTAAAATCAAAGTCCAAATCCATAATTCCAATCCAATACCTTTATACCAAGCCCAAAGTCAAAGCCCAATTATATGACCCGGTCAACCCAAGTTATAAACAGATCTTAAATTATTGTTTATCTCTTTCATTATTTTCCCTCCCTCGTTTTTCACTTTAACACACAGGTAAATCAAATCCCTCCACACGCACACAAATGTTTCTAGAAGCACCTGACACATCTGACACCCATTTAAGCAACGCTGGCAATCCCGTGGATTTCTATTAGCTACAGATACATGGAGAGAGGATCAAGGGCCAGGATTTGATAGATTGAAGGGTTGTTATGAATCAATGGATAGGATTGGTGGATTAGGGAGCGTCTTAGAGTCCTAGAAGCTTCATCCCCTCCTTATAAATAGAGTGCTAATCACACAGAATAAATGGTGTTAGATTTAGGAGTAGTGTAGTGTAGTGTAGCTTAATTTACAGCTTATTGTCATTACTTTATTGTATTTTCTTTTTAAACTTTGTATTCAGTTTATGTTTTATGAAATATCAGTTTACCATTTAATTTGTCTCTTAATCCTTTAATGCATTCTAGCTTAATCATGTTTTCAAAAGTCATATAAATAAGCTCATAAGCTCTTATTTACTGTATAAGCTATTTTCTGTTCATCAATTCCCTCATAAATTACCTCAACTTATATTTTAGATGATAAGCCAATAATGGACGGGCTTATAGACCTCACCAGCTTGTTTTCAACAAGCTGGAGCTTATAGAAAAGCTCTCTAAGAGCATTTAATCCTTGTTTTGTGCAAAGGATCAAAGTAAGTTTTCTATTTCACATTTTAGCTTATTTTCTGCATTTGCTTGTTTTACTGCTTATTCCTTGCTTATTATTGCTTAATGTTGCTTATTTTGTCTTTATAAATGCTTTTAATGTTAATGTTATAGCTTATATGTCTTTTGGATCTGATCTCATATAAACTGTCTTATTTGTGCTTTAAACTACTTATTGTCTATTGCTTATTTCTAGTGCTTATTCTTACGTGCTTAATGCTTATTTAACTTTATATGACCTTGTGCTCGATCTATTTTAGCTTTTTAAAGCTCTTCATAACCTATTTTAAGCTAAATCTACAAATGAAGCTTTTAAAGAGGTGTTTGGGATAAGCAGCACTAACCTTAGTTAGTACTGCTTGACCACTCATTGGTCTTTAAGCCAACTTTGTGAAGCTTGAATTAGTACTTATTGACATTTTAATTAAGTTTTTATGGTTTAGTAATGAGTTTTAAGGTTTCATCTAAAAGTTCTTAGGATCTGAGGACTTATTGCTTTCTCAAACTGTTTAAAATTGGATTTGCTTAGTTTATGCATTTAGGTGTTAGTTTTATGCTTCTTTACGGTTGATAATGCATTAATATGCATTTGGATTAAGTTTGCATTTAAGGTTTTGAGGTATTTGCACTATCTGTAATAGTTGCAATTGTGTTTTGTATAAGCCTTGAAAGCCAGTTTTTGATCTCAATTCTAAGATAGTGTTAATATGTTTTTAGAATTGAATTTCTCTGCATAAGCTCATTAGGATTTATATTTCATCTGTTTATGCTTATTTTGCTTTTCAATTCCGCTTATACTAGCTTAAATTTAGGGCCGCATTTAGCCTTTTAGTCTTTTAAAAACCTTATAAAAACCAAAAATATAAGTTTTAGCTTAAACTGACTTTTTCATTATCTTTTATCTAGCTTAATTAGTGTCCTAAAATGCTATTTCTTGCATATTCTAGATTCTTGTAGTTCAGACTTAATCTGTTTTGAGCTTTTGGGTTTTAGCTTGTAGCTTAAGCCCTTTTAATTTTGCTTCTAAAACTGCCTTTTAGCCTATTTTCTTGCTTATTGCTTTAACTGCTTATTTGATTCTTTGTTTTCTTGCTTAATTTCAAGTTTTAACAAAAGTTGCTTTTTAAGAGTTACTTATATTTACTTATAGTTTAGCTTTTTAAAAGAAAATTTCAAAAATAAAAAAATAAAATAAAGGTATGTCCAGAATCGTTAATGCGACTGGCCTTGCACGACAACTTGTTTTCCTGGGTGCAAGTGGTCGTTTGCGTTATTATTGGGGAACGCTGCGATTAAGGAGGGGGGGTGGGAGGGGGGAGTTGAGGGAGGGGGGGGGGCTGGGGTGTGGGTGGGCGCATTGGAGACTGGGGTGTGTGAGGTGGGCACGTGGTGGGGTTGGTGTTGGTGGGGGATTTTATTTTCGTTTAGGTTTTTTAATTCAACACCTCTTCATATCATTTCCCTTTTATCCCTTTTTTTTATTTTAAGCAGTTTTAGCTTATAAGCTTTTTAACAGCTTATTGTTTTTAGCTTATTTTCAGTTTCGATTTTATAAACCTTAAGTTTAGTCTAAAGTATTTTTTTTTAATTTTTCCAGATTTTTACAACATAGTTTAGTAATTTTTATTAATTTTCTAGATTAAAGGTGTTTTAAATTGTTTAAAAATATAAAAAAGTTACAAAAAAAATATAGTTTCTGTTTTGAAAATTATTTAAGTGCATTTAAGTTTAAAATTTAGCATTTTGAATTTTAAGTTTTAAATTTGTGTTATTTGGTTAATTAGTCGCGTTTTTAATTCTCGTTAACGTTTTATGCTTAAATTTCTTAATTGCTTTAATTGTTAATTTAGCTTATCTTCTATTTTCTTTTTGCATTAGTAGAATTAAAATCCAAATCAAAATTTTGATTATTCAAATCATGCGATCATGAACTTAAATGTTTTGTGAGCAACTTGTTGTTCTTAAAAGAGATATCTCATATAAAGACTCAGAAATTAGCATGCTTAAAAGTGAGTTAGAAATGCTTAAGCAAGAAAAAGAAAGAAATCAACTTAAAATTGAAAATTTTGATAATGCTTCTAAGAGTCTAGACAAATTAATCAGGAATCAGATACCTGACAAAAGTAGAAAGGGTGTGGGGTTTGTAAGCTATAATGTTGTCCTACCTCCTCTTACAGGGTTATTTTTACCCCCTAAATCTTGATTTGTCCTACTCTGGTCTAGAGGGGTTCCAACAGCTTGAGTTTAAAGGCTATGGACCTAAGTCTAGTAAAAGTGTTAGTGAAGATATTTCTAATGAGGTTAGGGAATCTCCTGATGCCCCATTGGTTAAGGAGTTGGTGTCAGATGATAAGTTAGAGAAAAAAACTGTTTTTTCCTACTGTTGCTAAGATAGAATTTGTTAGATCTAAACAACAAGAAAAACCAGTTAGGAAACCAATTAAGTATGTTGAAATGTATAGGTCACAAAGTCCTAGGGGAAATCAAAGAAACTAGAATAATCAAAAGTCCCAACAACTAGGAAGTGACTTTGTGATGTACAATAAAGCTTGTTTTGTTTGTGGAAGTTATGACCATGTGTAGGCTAACTGCAATTACCATCTAAGGG
Source organism: Tanacetum coccineum (assembly GCA_026074375.1). Lineage (NCBI taxonomy): Eukaryota > Viridiplantae > Streptophyta > Magnoliopsida > Asterales > Asteraceae > Tanacetum > Tanacetum coccineum. The sequence goes on from BQNB010015816.1 coordinate 55,965, forward strand.
AAATGGTGGTATCTGGGAATAATTATACAAGGGTGAATCATAATTATTTTGCTAAAAAAGCTCACCCTAGTGCTCACAAGAACATGGTTCCAAGAGCAATTTTAATGAAAACTGGCCTAAGATCACTTAATACTGCTAGGCCTGATAATGTTACTCATCCCAAAACTACAGTTTATAGTGCTAGCTCAATGTCATATTTTTCTAAATCAGCACAATCAACTATAAAGAGGCCCTATCAAATAAGAACAGAATTAACTAACAAAAATTTTAGCCAAAATACTGCTAAAGGAAAATTTAATACTGCTAGGCCAAAAGCAATTAATACTGCTAGGCCAAATTCAGTAGTAGTTAATGTTGTGAGGGCAAATTAGGATAATACTGTTAAGGCCTTAGCATGTTGGGTTTGGAGACCTACCAAACTTAATAGTGCATCTATTACTTTGAAGAGACATAATTATGTTGATGCACGAGGAAGATCCAAGTCAGTAATAGCTTGGGTTATAACAACCTAAAATTTTCATCAATGCAAAATCAACCTATTTTATTATAATCACATTTGTATGGAGAAATTTTTTGCTTTATTACATTACTTACATTACCAATATCTCAATATGCAACGCAATGCAACTTGCATAATTAAAGTATATGTCAAGCAAACATCATAATATGTCAAGTCAATATGTTAATATCATTTATACAAAGTACATTACTCATGTAATGTACCATTTGCAAGGTTATATCAAGACGGGCTTTAAACCGTTATCGTATACCTCTAAACCCTAATTTCATGAAGAGTTAATATCTAAAGTGAATGCACAAGCTACTAAAGCATATGTACAAGTAACATAACATCTCATTTGAAATATAAACTTCCTCCAAGTCAAAGTACAAGTCCTTAAAAGCTCAATATACAAGTCATAAAGCATGATCTCCAAAATAGCCGTTTTACCTCTGTTTTCATTCTAGTTTCTTCACCACCACTTTTGTATAAGCTACTACACTCAATATACAATATTTAAACCCTAATTATTCTATTCATAAGCTCTCCTACATATTTTTACTCTCAAAACCCTAATTCAAAACCCAGAAACCCTAACCAGAACAAAACACTAAATCATGACCCGTTTATTGATTTTTATCTGTTTTAAACCTCAACCAACACTCAAATAAGTTGTAATAACTTATTTTAAAACATTACCAATCATATTCTATCATCATTCCATCATTTCATTTCAATTATATACGAAATAAATCTAAGAAACCCTAAACACGCCCTAATGTGAACTATTGATCCGTTTACTCATTTTCGCCCATTTAAAATCCAAACTACTTATCAATTCTTGTTACTAAATCCTAATACAAGCATTGTGATTATTTATCCACACTTATAACACAAGTATACATGAAATTCAAACCTCAAAACCCTATTTGTGCCCTAATTTGACTCGCGACCCATAACCTTGCAAATTGACCCATTTTTAAAACTTTCTTTTGCATCTAAACACATTGTGACTCACCCACATGCTCCATAACAGCTTACCTAGCAGCTACAACAAATATCTTCACCATTTCTTGGCAAGAAAAAAGACCACATCATCACCTTGGTCCCTAAGTCTTGCCGTGGAAAGTCATCACCTCAAACACCCTCCACATCACATCTCTACCACCCTATACCCTCCATATCACCCTTGTAGACTCTCTAACTTAGCTAGAACAGAAATATAACATCTCACCCTTTTACCTTGGCCTCCAAGTTGAAATCTACCTATAAATAGGGGCGAACCATGTTCATTTCAACTCATCCCCTACTTCCTCCTCTATAACCCATCATAGCAGCAATACTTTGCTCAAAGAAGTTCCTAAGAGGTCCTAAGAAGTCTCAAGAACAGAAGTGAAGAAAAAGAAATCAAGAAAAGAAGCCCGGGAGTCATTATTCTAAGCGTACGAAGCTAAAAGTCTTGATTTCAACCCCTTTCTAAGCTATAAGCTCAAACCCAGGTTCTATGATCTTCATACCTGCTCCTATACTCGTATAATATTCATATGATCCTAAATATACTCTTGTTAAAGTTTTATAACTCAATTCATGCTCATTTTCCATTTTGATCCAAAATCGTACACCCAAAACCCTAATTTCGTTTTTTAAAATCTATGAGCTAATCTTGTAAACTGAAGTTATAAGCTATTCTAATAAGCTTATCTAACGATTTTATAATCACTTTATTAAGTCTTGAAATAATTTGAATTAAAAACCCGTGAATTTTCATTTTAAAACCCTAATTTGACCCGTTTTGATTTCCGGCTTAACGAATCGTTATTTCAAACTTTCGTTGCGTTAAATCTTCATATTTTAGCTTATATTAATAAGCTATAACCTGCAAATATCATTTAGAAACTTAAAATAAGCTTGCATGGCATTTTGGACTTGTTTTGCAAAAGTATTCCATGCAAAGGGTATATATCGTAACTTTCTAAAACTTATAAAATTCATCATCGATATGCTTTTAAAAATCCTATCCCGAATCTATATCATACAACAATACTAGGGAGCTTCATATTAAGGGGTTTCATCTTGGTATTACGTTCTGACTGGGTTGTTGGGTTTACGATTTAAAGTACCCTAGCTCCTCAAACGTTTACTGAATGACCTCTAAATTATGATGGCCGGAACGGTGATACAATACTCTATAATAATTCAATCAAAGATGATATTCATTATAATGTAAAACATATTCAATCAAACTAAGACTCGACATGTTATCCCAGGTTACGTGACGAAGCTGCTTTCTTTCAATTGATATACTGAACTTTCCGCCCAAGTAGATAACATCGTACCACCATACGGACGTCCTTCACTTGATATACTTTTGCCATTAATCAAATTTCCCTGTTAAGGTGAAGTTCATAACCTCTCCTTTACTTATTTACATATTTTATAAACCCGCGAGGGGGATACATGCTTGTTACAAACTCTTTTACATACTCGTTTATCTTATAACAATATGATTACTTTTCAAAGACTTAATGAATTCATAACCCCACATTTCAATCGTTTGAATACTTTATAAACCTGTGATACCTGCTATAAACCATGAATACAAGTGTTTTCTAAATGTATGCTATCCAGATATATTATTGCCTAAGTAGCTTCCAGTGCCATTATTTCCATATCATGAACCATTAATTACTTGCATTGCGAGTGAACGCGAATATTATGAATAGATCTATTGGGGGTGACGGCTCCTGTTTGTATACCCATGCTTGAGGTAGCCAAACGCACTATATTTGTCCTAATAGGTAACCTTGGCAAGTTACCTTTTTCTACGGGGACATCTTTCCCTAACCAATATCACTATAGTGATCTTCCCTGTTAACGTATTGGTGTCATGAGCTTAGATGCAATAATAATGTTCCCCGTAATAATTGTCCCTGCAATGCCAATATTTCCATTATAACTTGTATTCAACTATTATATTTCAAACCTATGAATTTCACTCAACCTTTGTGTTGACCCTTTTTATGCATGTTTATCACAGGTAATTGAGCAACTTATAATGTCAATATTTCCATTATAACTTGTATTCAACATTACATTTCAAACCTATGAATTTCACTCAAACCTTTTGTGTTGACCCATTTTAATGCATGTTTTATCTCAGGTAATTGAGCAACTTATGGCATGGAGTGGCATGGACATGAAGATGGCTAAAACTTGTTATCATTCACATTTTATGTTTCTAGATTTTGGGACCTGCCTTTGTAAAACTCTAATTTGAAATGAATGATAACATATCTTTTGAATAAACGTCTCTTTTGGGTCGTTTTCTATGATTATGATTGTTGTAAAAGTCTTCACCATCACCAGGAGGATACTTTCAAACACTTCTAGGATTCTTGAGCTGTTTTGTGATAAGCTTAAGAAGCTAATAACATTTCATTCCAATGATCAGCTTGAAGCTTCTTGTTGAGCATGCCTGTGATTGTTGCAGGTGTAAGGGGATACATTTTCTCTACCATCATAAAGATATGCATAGATTTCAACCTCAGAAAGTGTACTTCACAAGAATTAAATAGCTTTCATATCAATACTTTTTCATTTTGCATAGTCCTCCATACTAGACATCCTACATCAGGTTCAAACATTTTCATTAGATCCCCCCATAATACTCTCTCATATCCCTCCTCTAGCCTTGTTGACCCATGCTTAGCTTTCACCAGTTTCCACAGAGTTTCCAAATCTTCTCTATCAAAATTCCTAAGCATATGAATAAAGGCTGAGTACCCTTTAGAACTTCCATCAACTCTTAAAATCTAAAATTGGCTGATTTTTCCTTCTTTGATTATCTTCCAGTCAACAATGCATGGAGGATTAGTGGCCAAAGGAATAGCATCAATTGCTACCTCCTCTTCATCAGGAACAATGTTCATAAGTTCTTTCATCCTAGCTTCTTCCTGATCATCATCCACTTTAGCATCATCTATCTTTTTCCTCTTAGCTACTTCTTGTTCTAGCTCTATGCCTGCACTCTTAGTACTATCCGCTGCTCTCTTTTCACTGCCTTTAACCAACTCTATTTTGTAGTCAACAAAAGTGTTAACTCTTTTGAAAGCTTTGTCAAACATGTCCTTGATAACTTCAAACTTGAAGCCCTTCAACTGTTTTAGAGTTTATCCTTCCATGTTTTTTAGATAGTTACAATATAGCTTTCTTTGTTGAGCTTGAGTTGGTGGTTTGTTCCTCTTTTCTCTTGCTCTCATTTCTACAAAGTGTTTCTTTCTAGCTTCTAAGAGTTGTACAAACAACTTTAACTTTTCTTCAATACTCAACTGCTCTTGTTCTTCTGCTTGTAATTGTTAAACCATTTGATAGTCAGCATCCATCATTACTTGTGTGTTATCCCATGATTCAATTAAAGCTATGTTGACTTCTTCTTCCTTTTGTCTTGTAAGCTTCTCTTCTTCTTCCAATTCAGCTTGTAATTGAGACTTGTAAGAATTTAGAGGGCCCAAACTCTCTTGATCATACATAATCTGGTCCTTCTTCTTTAAAGGCTTCTTAGACTTAATCATTTTTGCCTTGCCTTTGTCCTATGAAGGTTTTGATGCAGTTGGTGTTGTTGTTGTAGTTGTTGTTGTAAATTCGCTAGTGCCTTGACTCATAACCCTCTATACTTAGTTTTGCAGCTTTGATCTCTATTAAAGTCTGAGCCAGGGTCAATTCATCAACAATTGTTGTTGTTGCACTTTCAGTAGTTACTTTAGTAGTACTAACTACCTTTTCAACCTCAACTTCCTGCTTATCAAAAACATTTGTATCAAACATTAGGTTATCATCATTCCTCTCCTAAGTCTCATCAATCAATGTAACCTTTGCATCAGCATCAATATCAGCTATTTTCCTCCCTTGTTTAGATGCATCCTCCTGATCACCCAAACTAGCTTCATCAAAGGATTCTACCCTTCTGGCTGAACCAACCTTTCTTAACCTTTTAAGCCTTGGAGTTCTTAACTTATTCCTCATCTCTAGCTTCTTGACCTTCTTCTTTAGACTAGCAATTTCACTATCTTGAGCAGTCTTGGCCTTCTCCAAATCAAGAACCTTCTTTTGTAAGTTGGTACATAAGTCTATCAATTCAGTAAGTCTTAGTCTATCCTCACCACTGAGCAGTGGATCATTGGAAGTTGTAGGTACATTTTCATCTGGTACATTATCAGTAGAACCACTAGGCTGAGGAAACTCAGAGTTCCTTTTCTTGTCATTCCTAGATTTTTACTTCCTCTGAGGTTGGAATGATGATGGTTGAGTAATGATGGGTGTGTAATGGGGATCAATTGGTATTTCTAAACCTTCACCCATTTCTTTATGAGCTTGAACCATCATAGTTTGAAATAAAGGGGTAACTCTTCCAGAAAAGCCTTTTCCTTCCCTCTTCATGTTCAAAAATATCTTCTTAGTATGAGAGGGGGTAACATAAATCCTTTTTTGATGTGGCATATCCCTAACTTGTTTATTCATAAATAGTTGTACGAATCTTGAATACATCCATAATTTTACCATACTATCAACATTCTTCGCCATATTATCAAAGATATACTTAGAAAAGTTAAATATTTGGTATGTGGCTAAGCAAATTATTGCAGAGGCCATGGTGCTACTAAATTCGTTCCATGCAGTAGTCTTAGCACTTAGGCATTGCAAAATTGTATGAATTAAAAACTGTTCCATTGAGAGTAAAAGAATGCCTTGAAAAAATGGTAAGCATCTTCTGAGAAAGTTTTTCATACCCTATGAGTGTAAGCTATTCAAAAATTACAGTATTTGGCAGACAATCAACACCATTAGCATCTTCTAGTTAAAGATCTCTCCTTATAGTGGATTTAGTTATAATCACCTTCTTCTTATCCAATAGGGCTTGCAATTGTACTTCCCCATTGATCATTTTTGCTTTGACAGTATCCCATAACTATTTAATACATGCACAATAGATTGTAGGATTGACGGTTAAAGCATATTTGATAGGGTTTGCATTCAGAAAATTAACTATCTCCTTAAACCCTTACACATTTTCGGGTTTTCACCAAAACCCAACTAAATTAATGAGTATCTAGCAAACTTTAGATCCAAGTTGAGTTGGGTTTTGATGATAATTGATGAAATTAAGTTAGGGTTTATGATATAGAGTAATGAAAGATTAAAATCGATTGAAATGAGTGTATTGAAACCCTTAATCGAAAAGTGGTGGTTTTTAATAATTAAGAAAGATACCCTCAACAGCATTAATAAACAAACCCAAAATTTTCACCATGTAATATCTCCGGTTAATAATATATCACTTTTTCACGGGGAAATTTTTGCTTTAATCTCTTATTATTCAACGTAACTTGCATAACTAAAGTAAACGAGCTCACGCAATCTACCTATGACAATCATATATGTCAAGAAAACATCATAACATGTCAAGTCCAAGACCAATATCTATTTATCACATACGTTATTAGCGAATTTAACAAATTTTTCACGACATAAAACCAAATGAGCTAACCTATAACAATTATGCCTAAACCCAAATTTTGGAGGTAATGTAAACACTTAATGATGAATGAACAAAGATGATCAAAGCACATGTACAAGTAATATAACGTCTCATTTGAATATACTTTCCCTCCAAAATAAGGTACAAGTCCTTTAAAACATAATGTATAAGTCATTAATGCATGATATTCAAAATAGCTGTTTTACCTCCATTTTCTTAAGAAACTTGTACAAACTAATAAAGTACAAGGTACAAGCAAGTCATGCACTTCATTTACATTCTATATTCATTCTCATTTCATAAGATTTCATGAAATGAAACCTAGAAACCCTAACCCGAGCTAAATACTAAACCATGACCCGTTTCTTGGTTTTTATCCATTGTAAACCCAAACCATTACTCAAATAAGTTGTAAATACATAATTTACAACTTTACAAACCACATTCCATCATCATTTCACCATTTTTACAACAATGTACAAGAATTAAACCTAGAAAACCCTAAATGAACCCTAATTTCAAACCATGACCCGTTTACCTATTTTCACCCATTTTGAACTCGAACCACTAATCAAACCTTGTGGTAAACTCTTAATACAAACCTTATAATCCATAATCTATCATTAATAATCAAATGCACACAAAAAATAAACATGAAAACCCTAATCGTGCCCTAATGAACCCGCAACCTCATTTAGCTTATTTTAACCCATTTTTAAAACCAACCATGTGATCAAGCACCTTGATGATGCACCTCCTTCATGCCTAAGCAGCTTACAAGCATCTCAAGTCCATTCCTTGGCCACAAAACAAGCCACATCTCCTCTTTGTGTCCTACTTCAGCCGCGGTAAAAAAATACACCACACAAACCCACCACCTTGCTTCTATGACTCACCAAGTACCTATCCTCATCACTACACCTTGTTCTCCAAGCCTTGCACCTTCTCTTGACACCTCATCACCCCAAACTTGGGCACCAAGGTGAATTTACACTATAAATAGGCGCACCCTTATTCATTTCAAATCACACCAACACCTCTTCTTCTATAACCATCAATGGCGGAAAATCTCTAATCAAGGAAGTTCCAAGAAGCCCCAATAGTAGTAATCAAGAGAAGTAACCAAGTCTTGAAGCCCCAGGGAAGTTATCTTAGACGTACGAAAGCAAAAGTCCCTATTTCGACCCATTTTCAATCATTTAGCTTGAAACCAGGTTTTGTCCGGTTCCATAAGCTCACATTCTGTTTCAATACTCTTATAATGTTCATATGATCATGCTTAAACCATTGTTAAAAGCTTTGAAATCAAAAACTCATGCATTTTTACATTTTGATCCAAACCGATCCTATAAAACCCTAAAAACATGTTTTCTATTAATCTATAAGCTAAACTTGTAAACTAATGTTATAATCTATCCTAATAAGCTTATCTAACAATAGTATAAGTATTTTACTAAGTCTTAAAAGCTTGAAGCTTAAAACCCATGCGTTTTCATTTTAAAACCCTAATTTGACCCGTTTTGATTTCTAGCTTAACAAATCGTTATTTTAAACTTTTGTTACGTTAAACCTTTATATTTTAGCTTATATTAATAAGCTATAACCTGTACTTTTCATATTGAAAAATATCATTATTATGGATTTTGGACTAAAAACGATACATTTTTCATGCAAAAGGGTATATATCGTAACTTTCTGAAACTTATAACTAAAGGGACTGAAAATGTCATTTTATCAAAGTTATAACTATAGGGGTCTATTATGTCACTTTCCAAAATACAAGGTTTACTTTGTACATCTTTTAAACTAGAAGGACCAAACTTGTAAAAGTGAAAACTCCAAGGGTATATTTTGTCATTTTTCATTCTTAAGGGTCTAAAATGTAACATCTTGAAAAAGTGTAAAAATGTGTTCAAAACCTTATAAGACATAACTTTAATTAACGCTTGACGTGCTTATCATTTCCAGTTATTGAGCAAAACGCTTAAAACCGACTATGTTATAACTATTATATAATTCATCATCGATGTGCTTTTAAAATTCCTGTCCCGAATCTATATCGTACCACAATACTAGGGAGCTTCATATTAAGGGGGTTTCATCTTGGTATTACGTTCTGACTGAGTTGTTGGGTTTACGATTTAAAGTGCCCTAGCTCCTCAAACGTTTACTGAATGACCTCTGAATTATGATGGCCCGAACGGTGTTACGATATTTTTATAAATTAATCAATCAAAGATATACGTAAAACATTATGAAGGTTTGACAATCAAACTAAGACTCGACATATTATCCCAGGTTACGTGACGAAGCTGCTTTCTTTCAATCGATATTCTGAACTTTCCCGCCCGAGTAGATAACATCGTACCACCATACGGACGTCTTTCACTTGATATACTTTTGCCATCAATCAGATTTCCCTATTCTGTTAAGGTGAAGTTCATAACCTCGCCTTTACTTATTTACATGTTTTATAAACCCGCGAGGGGGATACATGCTTGTTTACAAACTCTTTTACATACTCGTTTATCTTATAACAATGTGATTACTTTTCAAAGACTTAATGAGTTCATAACCTCACATTTCAATCTTTTGAATACTTTATAAACCTGTGATACCTGCTATAAACCATGAATACAAGTGTTTTCTAAATATATGCTATCCAGATATATTATTGCCTAAGTAGCTTCCAGTGCCATTATTTCCATATAATGAATCATTAATTACTTGCATTGCGAGTGAACGCGAATATTGTGGATAGATCTATTGGGGGTGACGACTCCCGTTTGTATACCCATTCATAGGGTAGCCAAACGCACTATATTTGACCCAATGGGTAACCTTGGCAAGTTACCTTTCCACGGGGACATTGTTCCTCAACCAATGTCACTACGGTGATTTTCCCTGTTAACGTATTGATGTCATGAGCTTAGGTGCAATAATAATGTTACCATTTTTCCATGATAATTGTATTCGTTGCAATTATTACCATTATGATGACTTGCATTCAACTATTCTCCATAATAATGATGTTCTCCATGATAATGTTGTTTTCCATAATAATATTGTTTTCCATAAATGATTGTATTCGTATCAATTTGTATTCAACCATTACGAAACACTTATGAGGTATAACAACGTAACCCACTATTAAACTTGTATTCAACTATTATAACTGAAAACCTATGAATTTCACTCAACCTTTGTGTTGACCCTTTTTATGCATGTTTATCCTAGGTAATTGAGCAACTTATGGCATGGAGTGGCATGGACTTGAAGATGGCTAAAACTTGTTATCATTCACATTTTATGTTTCTAGATTTTGGGACCTGCCTTTGTAAAACTCTGATTTTAAATGAATGATAACGTATCTTTTAAAAACGTCTCTTTTGAGTCGTTTTCTATGATTGTGTCTGTAATTCATGAAGTAATACCCCAGATTAGCTTCCGCTGCTATATTATCAAAATGGGGGTGTTACAGGCAAGTATCTTGGCACTTTGACATCATCCATGACAATGTCATAAGCAACTTGCAATCAAGTTGTAGTGCAACTTGCAAAAGATTCCCATTTAGATACAATGCATCTTCATTTTAACAACACAGTCGTCTTTAGTAATGACAATAAAGAGGCCCGTTACAATTGTAAATTGAAGAAAAATTGCATGTAAACTTTAATTATATGACTCGTTTAGTATATAACATATTTATATACTAGACTAAGAAGAGTGTAATACCTTTTAGGGATAATGTATCGGGAGGCCACTCAACTTTAAGTTCTTTTCATATAGACCACCTATATTTTGAAAGTAACTTATAGGCCATCAAACTATGTATTTATCTTTGTTTACATCGATTTCGGTAAAACTTAATCTGGATAATGATCAAACGGCAAGAATGAATCTAACACTAATATATTTCACTAATACAAATAAAAAATAGTCCATGATATTTCAGTTTTATCCTTCTAAAATACTTTTAATTGTATAATTTTACACTTAAAATTAAGGTGTATCACATCAAACTTTTCATTCATTTAGCTTGGACAAGTTAGAAGTTGGTTCATTACTTATATTTTATAGCTTTCGGGCATAAATTCGGCCGGAATTGGTGTGAACGAAAACAAACACATAGTTGAACTGCCTATAAGTTAATTTCAATAAATTGATGGTCTATATGTTAAAAGTTGAAAACTTAAGCTATCTCCACGTACATTATCCCTATCCTTTAAGTGGATGCCTAATGCAACCACACCACTTGCGAACCCCTTAAACCCGAAAAATGATGTGTGTATACAATTAAATTTAATGTAGCATAACTTATACAAGATATTACACATCACATACAATGATATATGTAAATACAAGTGTTACAAATCCCATATGTTTACCAATGAGAAATCAATGATTAAAAAATCTGCTGTTAAAAAAAATGATTACAGATCTAAAAGTAAACATAATTATATGCCTAAACTTATATCTATACTACATATAGAATAAAAATGTATCTCTCTCCTCATTTAATACAAAAAAATTAAGTAATCAAAGTTTTCATGCATAGTGTACAAGCTTTGATGCATACAACAAAAAAACAAAATATATTACATACACTCTTTAATGCAAACGACATACAAACAAAGAAACAATACACAATTAATACTCTTATTAAAACATCTCATTACTTAAAAATACAAATATTTATGCAATATGTACAGTTAACCAATGCATAAATACAAATTTATTGACCGGTCAACATATTTAATATTATTATTAAAATACCCTTAATCCATTGAAGACACTAATTATTATTATTTTAAAACACTCTAAAATGAAAAAAATATATGTTATTATACACACTGTACAAACTAACAAAACACACAAAGCTTCATATAATTTATATGCTGATACATACAGTTTTAAAAACTGGATCGGACCAACGGGTTCAACTGGGAACATGAGTGGTCACCGGTTCGGCTAGCAAATAAAAGCCGTCCGAAAACAAACCAGAAAGAACCGACCGAAACCTATAAAAATAAGTGAACCGAGCCTCGGGATCATTTTCTTTTTGTTTTTTTCCGGTTAATCACAGGGTACCCGCCGCCGCATCGCGCGGGTACCCTGCTAGTATCAATATAAACTTACTTTTGTTTTAAGAATTATTACACATTACAATTCATTTAAATTAAAATTAATTTCGTCAAAATGATCGTAAATAAAGTCACACACAAAGCATGTATCGGGACACGATTCTAATCCAAATAACCTTTGTATTATGTCGTTGTCACTGAAAGCGTCAGTAATGACGCAAACATACAAAAACAATATTTACAATTTTACCAACACAACACTCTCTTTATAAAAACACAATCATTCATTCATTTGTCAAACCATATCAAAATGCCTGCTTCGTAAGAACTCTAATCTAATTGTTAATAACAGCTCTAAGGATTGTCTGTAAAAAAAATAGTTATATCATTAGTCGAAAGAAGTTAAATGTTGTTATTTAAGATACATCTCATTTATGCATCAAAATCATTTCATGTTCCTTAGTTTTATTTTTATACTTTAAGAGTTTTTAAATTTATGAAATTTGTAACTTTTTATGTATGGAATTTACAGAAACGTGAAAGAGATTCGTCCACAAGTGTTGGATTCCACTTCTGAGCAACCTCCTTTGTTTGATGGGACCACTAGGTATTATTTATATGATTAATTATTATTTAAGTTTAATTGAGACTATAATATATACTGTATGTTAAATAAATAGTATATGGTATTGATTATGGTTTAAATATGTAGGTTATATACGTACTACGAGTGTCCTTTTGCACAGCGTGTTTGGATCACAAGGAATTATAAGGTAACATGTTCATCTATCTTTGTGTTTGATGATTCTACTACTTTGTTGAATTATTTTTAGTTTAGTTATGATTTTAGTAACAAAACTGTGGTTAAAGTTAAGTGTGATGTTTAAAAACCATCATTAGAATAGGATCAAAAGTAGTAAAAGCTTTCCAAAGCGGAGGTCAGAGATTCGAATCCAACGGGGAGAAAATTAATCTCTTTTTGGCCATGGAACTCCGGCTATCCAAAAGGGTAGGCGTCCTGGGATTAGTCGACTCGTAATGTCAAAAAGCGATCCGGAAAAAAAAAGTAGTACTGTAACAGAAAGAGTTGGACAATTTAACTTGTAGTTCTACTGTAGTATACTAGTATATGATTAATTAATTGAGTTTTGTTGATTAAAAAATACTTTCTATTTTTGGCAAGTCCTAGTAAAATACTGTTTCTTCAGTAGTATTTAGTAGGTGATTATACTTGTAAAAAAATATTTAATAAAGACTTTAAGAAAACTGGTTACTTAATAGTAAAACTTTTTAAATTTAGTAGCTGAGGTGTGAGGTTACTGATGTTACGGTTTAAGATTATATTCTAAGCAGGTAGGTAAGATCATTAGATCAACCTCATCACTTGGTGATCGGATATTGAAGATCCCGGTTATCAAGTGACCCAAACAGGCGGTTTTATACTTTTATTACTTCAGTAGCGTGAATGACCAAAAAAGGTTAATTACTCTACAAGACAAGATCAAACCGCCTGTTTCTAATATCCAGACACCCTATGTTTAAAACATATGTCACAATTTAGACTCGAGCAAGTTAATTTGTGTAGCATAAAGATTCTTGATTGATTCAAAGCTAGCAATCAGAAAGAAAACTGTTATATACGGAGATGAATAGGTAACAATTAGCCGTTTTTAAGTCATAACAAAGATGTTATTTTGATGGCTTGATCACTTCATGATTATGTTAGCATAAGATCTTAGTTTCTCTTTCACTTGGGTCGCTGAGAGATAACCAGTTAATGTTTCAACCGAGTCTACTTAGTGATTTGGAACTGATGCGCCTTTGTAGGTCAACTAAACAAAGCATTACTGTAATGCCAATAACACAAAAGGCGTATCAGATGTAGGTGCTTAGCTAGTCCCACTAAACATGTTTAAAACTAGACTAAGTTCAGTAAGTAGGGTCGTAGGGAGGTACTAACATATGGTTAAAGATAATATTTTAGTTTTTCTTGAGGTATTGGTGATCGTTAATACTTGCAGCTAAGTTCAAGAAACAAAATTTCGAGCTGAAGTCGTATGGAAAAAACTAGAATTGTGTTCTGAACTATCTGGTTTTTGATATGTAGGGACTACAAGACAAGATCAAGCTTGTTCCTTTAGACCTTGCTAATAGACCCGCATGGTATAAGGAGAAAGTTTACCCGGAAAATAAGGTAACATATATAATATGCTGCACACCATTGTATTTCGATTTGGCATGTAATGAGAGTTATTTTACTGTCTTCTTTTAGTCTTGGTTAAATAATTTTTTAAGCATTTTCTTCTAGGTGCCAGCTCTTGAACATGACAACAAAATCACTGGCGAGAGCCTAGATTTGCTGAAATATGTTGATGCTCACTTTGAAGGGCCTGCATTACTACCAAATGTAAGATTTGATATCTATTAGATGTTATACAAACTTATAGAGCATTTCCAATAGCCTCTTCCAAATTTGTAACAAATTGCCGTATGATAAATTGTAGGATTCCACCAAAAGAGAGTTTGCTGAGGAGCTATTTACATACACTGACACCTTTAATAAAACAGTGTTCTCTTCTTTTAAAGGAGATACTGTGAAAGAAGTTGGTATGCCTTGTATCTTTGTCTGTAGATTATGCTGCGTCAAATAGAATTCGTGATGTTTTTTGCATCTAGAGTTGATTATAAATTTACATTTTGATCAGGTGTAGCTTTTGATTACTTGGAATCAGCTCTTCAGAAGTTTGAAGGTCCGTTTTTCCTTGGAGAAATCAGTTTGGTAAGTTCTTTTTTTCTGTGAAGGTGTCAATTCCAGTTTTTTTTTTGAACGAAAATTCCAGTTTATTTACTAAAATGGATTGATTTGGGTCATGTAGCTAAAGAGGTAACGAGTAATAAGCCCCATAGTGTCTCTTAATTTATCCGAAAAATAGGTTATTGTTTTGATAATGTGGTTTTTCAATCACAATTCACATGTAAGTCTTTCAATTATGAAAAAAATTAAAAAAATACTAGTAGTAGATAAAAAGTGTATGTGGGTCAACCCATGACCTGTTTCAACATTTACTGTAAATCATACCCACCCATTTGACCACCTCAATGTATAAGGCGTGAAGTATAAATCACTTATGTTTAGACTCGTGTGAATAGTGAAAACCCACTACTTATGATAAAAACTTGTGGATTGCAGGTGGACTTTGCTTATATTCCTTTCGTAGAAAGGTTTCAGATTTTCCTGCAAGAAGTATTCAAATATGATATTACTTCAGGCAGGCCTAAACTCGCAACATGGATAGAGGTATATATTTTATTTATTGCCTCCATTTTGGTTGTTTAATGTTACACACTTGCACCATTCATTCACAGTCAAACCATATAGACTTTGACTTTCAAGGTCAAATGATCTAGTTTCATCTTCAGAGACTATTAAGTGCATACGAAAGAAAGAAAGGGTTATAAAATAAACTTGATAACACAGATAAAATCCACGCGGAATTTGAATTTGGGAAGTATATTGAAGATCACTATACTATTACTTTTATAATACAGTATTTTGAAGACATTTATGCTTTTTCTAAGCACATTGAGTGATTTCCCACCCGGGAGATCCGTTCCGTTTAACTGATTTTTACACGTTATAGAAAAAAGCTCAAATCGACCCATTTATCCATAATTGAGTTGAAATTGCCACTTGTTATTCGATGTAAGGATATGCATGGTATTGTCCATATGTGTTCTTATACTTATCATTAAACAATTGCACGCAGGAACTGAATAAGATTGATGCCTACGTAGAGACAAAAGGTGATCCTGAACACGTTATTCAGCTGTACAAAAAACGCTTTCTGGTAAGTAGCTTTCTGCATGATTACATGAACTTCTTATACTTCAAGCCTAAAAAGTTCTAGCCAAAAATATATATTATTTTCTCATTATTTCCATATCGTTGTTGCAGGGTCAGTAACTAACTAAGTATGATGGTTACTTGATGAAGTCCCCATAATGGTCTTTTATATAGAAAAGCGAATAAAGTAGTTTGTATCAAGAACGACTCTCGTGGGTCATAAGAGTTTCAGTTTGTAGTATGTATGATGGATAAAACAGATGGTCTTATGTTATATATTTCAGTTGGAGTGTTGATGTCTTCCTTATTTTCTGTAAAACACAATGTTGTTTAAGTGAAAAGTCAAGTATAGTCAATCCATGTTCATAAATATGGTCTAGATACAAATAAAAACATGGACTCAACGTACATATGCATATACGGTTACAGTACACTATTGATGTTAATTTCGCCTAAAGCTTTGCAAGATGGGTAGCCGGTAGCCCTATGCCGATTGTCCAACAATGAATAAATTTGATAGCATGTTACTTGGTATATTATGCATTTTAGCACGACCACAGGTAAACAGCTTATTCTTTGAGTTTTCTTTGTCATAACATTCCTCAGGCCATCTCCATCTCCCATTCTCAATCATTTCCCTGACTGTAAAATTAATCATCATTCTCATAAGAT